>ML685831.1:504870-549800 GCA_007922175.1 Pelusios castaneus
TTAAGAATTTGATGTTATATCCATACTTTAACTTGTGTCCTTCTGGAAAAATGCCTTAGATGGGAGGGTGTGAACCAACATTGTCTCCTTAATGTTTAGGAATTTTCCAAGTAGAATGGTCCCAGGGAGTATCCTGATGAGGACATAAAGAATACAACCATTGTATCCTCAATGGCTCATCAGTTTACTCCCTGGGACCAGATCACCTGGCAAATTCCTAAACATTAAGGAGACAATGGTTGTTCACACCCTCCCATCTAAGGCATTTGTACAGAAGGACACAAGTTAAAGTATGGATATAACATCAAATTCTTAACTTCTAATTGAAATAGAATTCCTAGACATAAACTATATAATCATTCCCAGCAAATGACTACCTTTCTATTGATACCAAACATGACAGAGTTCCTATGAATTATAGCATTTATGAGATATCCATAGAAAATAATATCATAAATGCTTCCCTAAATCCAGACAGCATCACACACAGGGCTCTGCCTTGCCAAGGTCCCTGTCCCCCTTTGCCCCATTGTACACAGGGGGTCCTCCCCCACCGCCACCGTGTACCTGCCCAAGGTCCCCCTAGCCCCACAAAGTTGACCTAGAGCATCCAGTGTGGACACTCTAGGTCGACTTTGTAAGTTCCCCTTTAAGTCGACTTTAATTTTCAGTGTAGACACACTAAGTCGACTTAACTAAGTCGACTTAAAGTCGACTTAGTTAAGTCAACTTAGTTAAAGTCGACTTAAAAATGCAAGTGTAGACATAGCCTAAGTCGACTTTTTAAAGTCGACTTTTTTAAGTCGACCTAAATTCCCCAGTGTAGATATAGCCTTAGAGCTTAACAACCTGCAGGACTAAAGAGTAAAGGTGTATAGCAATAGAAATGTGTGAATTCCAGTTTTCTAGTGATACAATGTATGTGTTTGTAGCCCTGATTGTTCTCGATAAATCAGACCTTAATATTTTATCACTGCGCCCACGCTCAAGCTTGTTCTTTGGCACTAGTCTAGGACTGGGTTTGGGGACAGTGTAATTTTCATTCTGAAATTTAGACACACACGGGTCAGGAAATGCAGATGTTAATTTTCCCACATGAGCAACAGGTTAGCCACAGTGATAATATTTTGCAAGACTTCAAGCTCCTTCACACTCTGCCTCATCCTTCTTGTCTGCTCCTGTCCCCCAGGGTTTGAAACAGTTCCCACTGAAGTCAATGGCAAGATTCCCATTTATTGGAGGGCGAGCTGATCAGGCAAAATAACTACCATGCTCACATTCTCACTTTCACTCACACCTCCTTTCCTCTGCCATTGATGCCAGCCTTAAACTCACTTGTCAGTTTCTCCCAAGTTCAGCTGCATGGTTTCTTCCTTGCTGCCCTATACTCACAGAATGCCCTCCCTCACCTAATCCAAAAATCTACTATTCAGAGATGCCAAGAAGAAAGCAACAAAGTAATGATGGCTATAGTGAGCTATCATCAGGGATGGCTACCACTTATACTTTTAAACAACTTACAAATGATTCAGGTCCATAAAGTGATGTGCTAATCAATGTGATGATATCTATTGTCTTGGTGCTTGCTTGTCATTCCCTATCCCTCATTCACTGGTTGTGTCTTGATTCAAATTAGATTATATGCTCAATCAGGGCAGGGATGGTATCCTCTTACATGTTTCTACAATGTTTAGTACAGTAGGGTCTTGGGTTATACCTCAGTAAAAATGATGACATCAGCTTCGATATGCAATGCATATGACTCACTATACCCATTGTATTTGCAGTGTGACTGGACTGATTCTACTGTAGAACTCCTAGGAGGTTTTCTGCAGCTGATATTGGGATGATGTGATTGTTGCTCCAGGAGGTGTTCTGAGTCTGAAGGAGCAGTTTTTAGGCTTGTTAATTTATAGGGGTTCCAGGAGAGTTTCCACAATGCAAAGGAGGAGTCCTCTTGTAGTCCTGTCACTGGAAGTTGTCTGGAAGCAATTCTGCAAACAGGGTTTGTGATGTTCACCTCCTACAATCTGAGTTAGTGTGCCTCTGTGCCCTCCTAATGCTTCATCCCGGGGCCTCAACTTACCCAGGTTTGCAGGGTGAGCCCCCACTCCTGGGCCTGCTCACACCCTGCTTCCAGCGTGTAATCGATCACTCACGTGGTGGAAGTGCACTCTTACTAGCCACTCATGGGATGGTCTCCGTAAAGCAGATACAACACTGGGAACTTCCAGCTTGCAGAGACCAGGACATGTCACTGATCACTGCAAGTTCATTTACTCCGGTCCTTCAGTTTATCAAAGAAACTGATATGCGTTAACTTTTATTCTGTCAGGCATTCACACTTGTATTCAACTAACATCTCACTGCTTTAGATAAAACAAACATAAGTTTATTGATTAGAACATGATTCTGAGTGAGTATATGCCAAAATCAACATAAAATCAGATAATTAATCAGTCAAAGAGATAATCACAATAAAACAAAAGACAACTCACATTCAAACTAACATTACTGTTTCAGTCATATTCAGTTAATCATGCGGGACTGGCTATGATGATCTTCTGCCAGACTATGCTTTGTGGGTAGATATCAGTCCTTGAGGTTGCTTGCAAAATGGAGTCCTTGGCACAAAAAGCCTTGATCAGTTCAAAGTGTGTCTTTTTCTCTTTTTTCAAGCTCCCATTGGCATCCCTTTTTCCTTTCCCTTTCTAGCCAAAGCACTTGATCTCCATTGTTTTTGCATGCATACCTTCACCGGATGTGTCCGATACAGCTCTGACTGCCTGTCTCCACTGTTTCATATCTGTACCCATGTATGATGTTGCAGCAAACATGCTACCATAAGAATAATGTAGAGCATGCCATGTCTTTTGGTGCCCTAGGCAAACTATGATTTTCGCGCCTCTTTCCCCCACGTTATAAGAGGTGACATATGTAAAAAATTCTCTTCCATCTAATTTGTTGCCCCTTTAAAGCCTGGTGCCCTAGGAGACCACCTAGTTCACCTATATGGTTGGACCGGCCCTGCTCCCTTTACTCCTTGTCTACATGAAAAAATTGTACAGCTTTCACTATACTGATATAGTTAAAGCAGTGCAACCCACCTTGTGTGGATGCAGTTACAGCAATATTAGAGCAGATCACAAAATGGAATTTCCATCCCATGGGAAATTATGATATTTCCATATTTGTTTTAATTCTGAGTCAGGATAAGACTTGGGAATAATGAAACATTTCACATATAAAAACATTCCAAATAGTTCAATGCAGTAATGTCAAAATGACATTTTCTGAATGAAATATTTCAGCTTTTCCATCTCAGAACAACAAGTCCAATAGTGGTCATTCTGAATGTAGTGACTAGCAGGACATGGAAATGCTCGGTGTCAGTCAGGATCAGAGAAGAGTGGGTCACTGACACAGAGACAAAAATAAAATCCCCCAGGACTTGAAAAGGAGATTATGGGAATAGCGGGGGGAGTGATAGTGTAGCAGATTAACTTCCTTGCTAGGGCTGGAGCCATATGTAGCTTCCTGCCATTATTTTGAAAATGTTCCCTGCCCCGTCATGTAGCCAGGAGAGACTCTGAGGCCAATGCCCTGTGGTGCCACATCCACAGGAGGCATTCAAAGGTGCTGGAGAGTGCACTATGGGCCCCATCCTGAAGCAGCAGCCATGTACTTTGCATCACAGCATTGGACTGACAAAATTAAATATAAGACAGCGGGAGAGAGGACCAGAGAGATTCATCAGATGACCCTTAAACACATGTGCTGTTCCCCAGTGTTTTGAATCCTAACACCTATTTTGATTTGCTGTTACAGCCTGACCTGATGCTATGTCATACACTCCCCTGCATTTAATTTCCTCCCACTCTGTAACTTTCCTATCTTCAAAGCGTCTGACGAAGTGGGATTTTCTCCCACGAAAGCTCATGCGATAAATAAATCTGTTAGTCTTTAAAAGTGCCACAGGACTCTGTTGTCTTTCTACAATAGACTAACACGGCTACCCCTTTGGAATTTAACTGCCCTTAGGTCAACTTAACAAAGTGGACTTATGCGTCCACACTGGGCTTAGGTAGACCTAAGGAAGGGTTAGTTCGACCTAAGGAAGCTTAAGTCGACCTAATGAGTGGTAGTTATAAAGTCAACTTAAACTTTCATTAAGTAGACTTAAGGAATTTCTTAAGTCAACTTAATGAAAGCCTAGTGTGGATGTCGCTTAATTTAAGTCGACTTAAATTGCCAGTTTCGACATAGCCTTGGATACTATAGCGACTGATGGTGGGTAAGGGGAGTGGGAGATGGCCAAGAGATGCAATACTGTCCACACATCCCTCTTCAGCTGCCAATAATGAAGAGTGTCTGAGTTAGTGGGCACTTGTCCAGTATTCTGGCATATCCTTCCAGCGTCCTGTGCACCACAGTAGCAGTGCATTGCCCACCCCCCCGAAAATGGGGGAGAAGGCAATGTCGACTAGAACAAAATCCTCTACACTGTTCCAAAAGGACGTATTGCTCTCTCCCTTTGCACCGTTGGTGGTACAACTCTCCTGTCATAGTATTTCTATAGTGTTGAATTCTGGTGGTGAAGATGCAGCAGCTCACATCTTGAGGGCCATGGCAATGTCTCACAGTTGATTTTTCAAGTGAAGTGTGTCTGCCTCCCTGTTGCCTTAGAGCAGAGGTGCACAACGGTGCGCGAGCATGTTTTGTGCAGCCGTCTGGGAGCGGAGCGAGTGGAGGGCTCATGTGACGTGACCCCCCACACACACACACACGTTGCATTTGTGGCCCTAAAGTGGCCTAGGAAATGCAATTTGGCCCTTTCCCAAAAAAAGGTTGTGTACCCCAGCCTTAGAGGAAGGAAGCCAGGATAGTTTTGAAATAGGTAACTCAGTATGCTGACGCCAAGTAGTGCTCCTTCCTGCTGCTGATTCAGAAGTGGAAATTTTCCAGAAGAGCAGACATCATGACTTCCACCTGAGCCTTTCCAGTATTGTCACTCTGTTCATGGAAGATGTTCTTCAAGTGAGTCAATTTTATCTCCCACAGGCAGTGAGGGAATTACTTGGCTGATCGCCACATCATCCTTGCTGACCAGCTTTGTGGCCTCATCTGTGTTGTAGGATGTCAGTTTGCTTCTTTGTGAGCACCAGTGGGAGGGAAGGTGACAAGTAGGGAGTGGTCTGTGCTTCTGTGGACAATGGTTAATGGATAATTTGATGGGCCCAGAATCTTCACCTCCCTTCCCATAGGAATCCATAGGAATGAAATTTTATGAAATTTGTGGGGCCTGGAAATGGCGTACCATGGCGAACCCACTTACTTTAACCACTGTGTGTGGAGCTCTGGATGTACAATGTTTGCACTGCTGCTTTCTGCTTGTACAGGTACTTCAGCATGTAAAAGATGATGTGCCACGTGGTCACCAGCTTCTGCCCCATCTGGTTGCAGGACAGGGAGACTACATTAGGCCTGCAGATAACTGAGGCCTGCAGCTTTCTAAATATGCACTGTGCTGAGCAGAACTAGCTGAAGTAGCCAAAACAGTTAGCTGTTGATAACAATGCCTGCAGATAGACAGTCTTAAAGTCAACCTTATTAAGTCGACTTCATAAAGTCGACCTAACTTTTCAAGTGTAGACATAGCCAACCAGATTAAGAGAGTGAGTGAGACAAGGGATGTGATGAAAGCCACTGTGGTGTGCCGCTTTTCTGCTTTAATCCATTGTCCAGTGCAACAAATCCAACTGAGAGCCTGAGGGCCTTAGTTGTCTTTGACAGCATTCAGCTTCTCTAAGATGTGTACTGTTCTTCAAACCCACTTATGGAACGTGCAACATTCTGGTCACTAAGGGCACATCTTGCGACTACTGTTACTAGTATATGTATGTACCAGTGCCATAGGAAAAGGAATGAGAGAGCTACTGGAGGTCATCTTTAGGCTGCTAGGTAAAAAATTAAAATCCAGGACCTTCACTGTAGCATTCTCTGAAATGCTTTTAGTTCCATGAGGGGGATTGGGTAGACAAGCAGAATTGCAGGGTCTCAATGCATGGATGAGACCATGCTATAAGGAAGTGATTTTTTAGGAACTGGGGAAACTTTGGGGAAAGGAGAAGCCTCTACAGTAAGGATGGGCTCCTCCTAAACCAAAATGGAACCAGATTGCCAAATGTAATATTAAAAAGGTCATAGAGGAGTTTTTAAACTAAAGGTTTAGGGGAAAACTGATGGTTGTGGTGAATACACAGTTCCAACGGGACATCTTTTGAGATGAGGATCTATTAATGGGGGATTCTCTATATCCTAGTAAAAAGGGAGAGGATATAAGTTGAAAAGCACATGTAGGAACTGAAGAGAAAAAGTCAAACAAAAGAGAGCCCCACTCAATTACATCACATGAAGGCAGACAAATAAAAAATGACAAATTTTATAAGTACTTCTATTCAAATACCAGATGTCTGTATACTAAGATAGGTGAACTATCAATGAGGATATCAATATAATAAGCATCACAGAAAAACTTAGTGGAATGAACTCCAGCATGGAGCTGTGAAATTGCAAGAATGACAGCTAACAGCCAATGTAAGTGACCTGCAGTGTCCAAATGGACCCTATCATCCTAACTACACCGACATAATTCCTACGTCTCTCATGGAGATGGAATTGCTATTATGTTAGTGTAGTAAGGCACTTAAATCAGTTGGAGCAAGGCTGTAGTGTAGACAAAGCCATAGATGAACATGATTTATTGGGAAAGAGTCAACATTGATTTTATAAAAGGAAATTGTGCCTCGCCAATCTACTAGAATTCTATGTGGGGGGTGGGATGGTCAACAAACATGGTCAAGGGTGATATATGGACTTTAAGAAAGTCTTTGTCAAGGCCCCCACTAAAGACTCTTAAGCAAAATAAGCAGTCTTGGAATAAGAGGGAAGATCCTATCATGGGTCAGTAATGGGTTAAAGACAGGAAACCAAGGGTAGGGATAGTCTGTTTTCATAATGGAGAGTGCTAAACAATGGTGTCCCCCCAGGGCTTTGTATTGGGAGCAGTGTTGTACAACATATTCATAAGTAATCTGAAAAAAGTCATAAAGAGTGTGCTGACAAAATTTGCAGATAATACAAAATTACTCAAGATAATTAAATCCAAAGTAGACTGCAACGAGTTACAAAGGATTTCACAAAACTGAGTGACTGGGCAACAAAATGCAGATGAAATTCGGTGTTGATAAATGCAAAGTAATGCATATTGGAAAACATAATCCCAATTATACATACAAAATGATGGGATTTAAATTAGCTGCTACAGCTCAAGAAAGAGATCTTAGAGTCATCTTGGGTAGTTCTCTGAAAACAGCTGCTCAACATGCAGTGGCAGGCAAAAAAGCTAATAGAAGGTGAGGCATCATTAGTGAAGATATAGATAATAAAACAGAAAATATCATAATGTCACTATATAAATCCACGATACACACAGACCTTGAGTACTGTGTGCAGTTCTGGTTGCCCCATTTTAAATAAGATATATTGGAAATGGAAATGGTACAGAGACAGGCAACAAAAATGATTGAGTAGGGAACAGCTTCCATATGAGGAGAGATTAAAAAGACTGGGGCTGTTCTCAGCTGTTGATAGTTGCTGCTGAATGCTGAGAGAAATGCATTGTGTTCCCACCAAAACCATGTCCAGCAACATGGGGGCAGTGATCTCCCCCCAGCCACATGGGAGCCATGATTACCAACCACATCCTTTGTACAGGTGAAATAATGGAGCAAGGTTTTAGCAGAAGCTGTAGCTGCTCATGCTTGGGCAATAAAGAAATTGGATGTGCAGAAGTCCATGGGGCCGGATGAACTGCATCAAGGGTGCTGAGGGAGTTGGTGGAAGTGATTGCAGAGCTGCTGGCCATTATCTTTGAGAACTCGTGGCGAACGGGGGTGGTCCCAGAGGATTGGAAAAAGGCAAATATAGTATCTATCTTTAAGAAAGGGAAAAAGGAGGATCCGGGAAACTACAGACCGGTCAGCCTCACCTCAATCCCTGGGAAAATCATGGAGCAGGTCCTCAAAGAATCCATCCTGAAACATTTGGAGGAAAATAGAGTGCTCAAGAACAGTCAACATGGATTCACCAAGGGCAAATCGTACTTGACCAACCTGATTTCCTTCTATGATGAGATGACTGGATTTGTGGATGCGGGAAGAGCTGTTGACGTGGTATACCTTGACTTTAGCAAGGCTTTTGATACGGTTTCCCACAGCATTCTTGTCGGCAAGTTAAGGAAGTATGGGTTGGACGAGTGGATCGTAAGGTGGATCGAAAACTGGCTGGATCAACGGGCTCAGCGGGTAGGAATCAATGGCTCGATGTCTGGTTGGCAACCGGTAATGAGTGGAGTGCCCCAGGGGTCGGTCCTGGGGCCGGTTCTATTCAACATCTTCATTAATGATCTTGATGATGGAATAGACTGCGTTCTTAGAAAGTTCGCGGATGACACCAAGTTGGGGGGAATGGTAGATACTCTGGAGGGCAGGGACAGGATCCAGAGAGACTTGGACAAATTGGAACACTGGGCCGAAAGAAACCTCATGAGGTTCAACAAAGACAAGTGCAAAGTCCTGCACTTAGGATGAAAAAATCCCATGCACTGCTACAGGCTGGGGACCGATCGGCTAAGTAGCAGTGCTGTAGAAAAGGACCTGGGAGTTATGGTGGACGGGAAGATGAATATGAGCCAACAGTGTGCTCTTGTTGCCAAAAAGGCCAATGGCATATTAGGCTGCATCAGTAGGAGTATTGCGAGCAGATCGAGGGATATGATAATTCCCCTCTATTCGACACTGGTCAGGCCGCATCTGGAATACTGTGTCCAGTTTTGGGCTCCCCACTACAGAAAGGATGTGGACAAATTAGAAAGAGTCCAGCGGAGGGCAACAAAAATGATTAGGGGGCTGGGGAACATGACTTTATGAGGAGAGACTGAAGGAACTAGGCTTATTTAGTCTTCAGAAGAGAAGACTGAGGGGAGATTTGATAGCAACCTTCAACTACAGATGTGGAGCAATATCAGACAAAAGAGTTAGACAGCTGCCGTATGTGACCTGAATTGCTTCCACTCTCTCTTTTCATCTCTCAGACCAGGGAGGGAAAGGCAAGATTGGTGAGGCAAAATCAACGAATATGTCCTGCTTCACTGCAGCACCCAGCAGCTGTGAGGGTCAGGGAGATTCACAGTGCCTGCTTCACTGCAGCACCCAGCAGCTGTGAGGGTCAGGGAGATTCACAGTGCCTGGAATTCCCTGCTTCCTTTCACCAAATATGCACATTCAGTCATGCAATGCTTTGAACTTCACAACGGAGCTAGGACACTAACAGAACTGCTGCTAAGACTGTATGATGCCATATGTGGGTAAAATGAACCAGTCTTAGACCCTCACAGTGTTAACGGATGCATTCCTCCAATGAAAACGTGGCAGGACTGAGCAATCAGAAAGTATGTGGAGTGGAAATTTTTTTCCCACACTGAATTGAAACAGAATGGCAAATCCAATTTTTTTTTAAAAAAACCATTTCAATAAAATATTTCTTTTTCATTTGGCTTATTTCAATTTGAAGTTTTCCCACCAAAAATTTAGAAAAAATATGTTAAAACCAATGTTCCTTTAAAACATTGTCATTTTGCCAAACAGCAATTTTTATGGAAAAAGGTGTCTGAAACATGTCGACGAGCCCTAACTGGTATAACTATGCCTTACACTAGTATTGCCATTTCTGTAGGGGAAGG
Organism: Pelusios castaneus; assembly: GCA_007922175.1. Taxonomy (NCBI): domain Eukaryota; kingdom Metazoa; phylum Chordata; order Testudines; family Pelomedusidae; genus Pelusios; species Pelusios castaneus. The sequence continues at coordinate 514,673 of ML685831.1, forward strand.
GAATAAGATGTACCAGTATAAAACAGTTTTATTCTATGCTAATTTAGCCATTTCTGTGGAAAAATGACACCTCTAATTAAAGTAGTTTAACTGTTATAGAAACTGCTTGTAGACAAGGCCCATATACTTGTCAGTATCAAAGTACTTCCTTCCAGATGGATGCTCGATGCATGGCTGTGATCTTGCAAGATGCCAAATTTCCCTTGCAAGGTGCCAAAAATCCACAGCTACTGATTTCAATAGGAGTTGAGGCCATTCAGAACATTAGAAGAAGGAGCTCAGCACATCAAGTGATTGGGCCTTAGTCTCATTTAGATCTTGTCTTCACTGGTTAAAAGGGTGTGTTCTTAACTTGTCTTAGCTAAATGATTAACTAACACAAGGTAGCATCCTAGAAGAGAAGGTGACCTGTACTTTTAACAAGAGTTAGCAGGTCAAGGTTAACCCTAGGCTCTCCCACAGTCTTTAACTTTATATGGTAACTCGTGTGGAAACAACAAACTGTTAACAAATTAGGCCCTAACACTAAAGTCACCCTAGGGTCCCCTTACACAACAGGAGTTATGTAAAGTGAATACAAATGTAATGAATACCAACTTTAAGATCTCTTTATTTGTCTGGATTAACCAATTCTTCATAAGACTCTAGTATGTATGTGCCAAATTTAAAGCTTCAAAGCAAAATACCTACAGAACAATATTCGTAAAGGGGAGAAAAGTACGGTGCATTTTTTTATTTACCTAAAACTGTTTAAATTTAAAAATCAGTCTTTGCAACCTGTAATGAAAGATTTCTGCCCAGGAAGAATATCTTTTGAGAAAGTTATGAATGATTGAATATAGTATTTAGAAGGGGATGCTGCCTTCTCCTCAACCATAGTGTTGCTATAGTGATACTCTAATGAGTATACTTTTGGTAAGTGGGGAAATTGCCTATGTGAATAGTGGTTTTCAGTTTCAAATAACCACCAGAAAATCATGAGGGGAAAACAGAATTTTGTGTATAGGAATTTGTGAGACTCTATATAGGCTCAGACATCAATTGTCTATAAATTATATAGAATTATGTGAAGTACATGCATCAGACAACTTTTTTACAATAACCACCTGCTTGTTTGAGAGGGTTTGGCCTGGAAAGATTCCTGGCTCTTTTTGCTTGAAAAGGCAAAATATCAAAGCACTTATTAAAAAAGAGGAAAAAAAGAGGGAGTTTATGACTGTACTTAAAACTGACTGAAAACAGGAATAATATTTTCAATTTTTGAAAAAAAAAACCTGCTGTTCTCTATCACAGTGATCTCTGGATGAGATATATTACAGCTGATATTTAGGGACATTTTGAAATTGTCAGCTTGGACTAGCAGGCATTGTTTGATATCATGTCCTGTGGCATAAATAGTTTACATAATTTTGTGGCAAAAAGCCTCAAGTAAAACTACTTTTATCAGAAAGGAGTGTGTGCGTGTTCCCTTTATTTTATCACACACCTATCTAGGTAGTCTGCACTTGGTTATTCTGTTTAGTAGGTTATTGGACAACATTGGTTCATAACTAATTTGGAAGGTTTGTAGACTTAATTAAATGGTATAGATTAACCATTTACAAGTAGTTATTTTTAAATATTGCAGTGATTAAAGCACAATTACTAATAGAAAACTCTCACACAGAAACAGATATAACCTGTAAAAATAACCATATTGAATTTTCACTTACTAAAAAGCATAATGATCGTAATCCTAGTTTAACAAAACAAAGCTGTAATTTGCAATGGATGGGCCCACTGCAGTCAGAAATCCCTCCAACCACTATTCCGCTCTGCCAGTTGACATGTGGGGGGAACACAGCCATCTGTAACTCTGAATCATATCCATAACCTCTCTTCCTTGCAGTAATGCTGGCAGCTTCTCAGCAGGGAGAGGAGCATGATTTTCTGGTGGTATCTAAAGTGTGGCGATCTTATTTCAATCAGTTTTTTGCTGTGCCAAGTACCTTCATGTGTCTTTATTCTGGAAGGATTGTAGAGTCCCTCTGCATACACTTCTATGCCAGACATGGACCATGGTTGTACCAATAAGGATAGGTATGGTCAATGAGGAGCTGGAACATACAGTAGTAAGGATTTAGTGTGCCCTTTACTCTTGTCCAGAGCTGTAAGATTTGCCTCTCCCTATGTTATTATGTAATTGAAAAGGAGTTAGTCTGTTTACATACAGAGTGGAATTGGTTTAACTAAAAATGTGCTTTTAAAACCAGTTAGGTAAATAGGTGCAACTTTGAGTGTTGAAACTGTTAAATCAATTTAAACCTGGTTTACAGAAGTTTGCAGGGTAAGACTTATGTAAAGAATTTTAAACTAATACTTGTGCCCCTGTAGTAGTTTTCACCACTGGTTTTTCACTGGTTTATATAAACTGCTGTAATTAGACTAGTTAGTTTTAACTAGTACAGGTAGTATAGACACATCCTAAAAGAGAAATAACAGGGAGGTGGTCGAATCTCCGCCTTTGGAGATATTTAAGGTTCAGTTAGACAAAACCCTGGCTGGGATGATTTAGTGGGAGTGGTCCTGCTTTCAGCAGGGGGTTGGACTAGATGACCTCATGAGGTCCCTTCCAGCTCTATGATTCTAAGTAGTGAATTGGATAAGTCAAAGTGGTATTAATTTAGTCTTTCACAGCTTCCAAAAAAACTGTTTGTAGAATCAGGGCCTTAGTTATCTGTATTGCTGCACCTCAAAATTTTGATTGTCATCTATTTTATCCTATGTTACTGGTATTATATTTAAGATGGAGGAGCCATGTGCACCCTGCACTTCTAATTTTAATCTCTTTTGACTTTTTCACTAATTACTTTTTACAAAAAAACATAAGTGAGTTCCAAATACTCTAGTATGTCAGTGTATCTAGTCTTAGACAGGATATGTGAATTATTAGAGCATAATTATATGCATTTCACTTCATAATTTTGTTAGTTTTACATAGTTTAGGCACACTGATCAACTTCCCATTGGAACTATGTCCAAGATCAGTATATGTGCAACACCAAATTTATACCTTATGCACACCACGCATGGCATCTTCAGCAGTCCTGTATTCCCTGCAGTCTCAGTGAAATTTAAAAAAATTAGAATATGGCGATCAAGTAACTTTGTTTGTATGAGGCACCACTCCTCCACATTTCCATGCTTTTTAAGCATGAGTAGTCATGTTGAAAACAATGTTAAATACTTGCAGAAGTGTTTGTGGGATTAGGGCCTAAGTTATTGATTAAAGGAAAAAAGGAACAAGATTAAAAATACATACAGTCTAAGATTAACTGGTTAAATGAAAAGGAGATTATTTCACTGACTAGTCACTACAAACCAAACTGCTGGGAGCACTTTCAGCTAGAAAACTGAGACTAAAGGACCTGCTTCAGCACCCATTGATTAATATGCACAAAGCTATTTAGGGGTTATCTATAAAACAAGGCCTTGAGTCTGAACTCATTTTCACTGGTGTAAACCAGAAATAATTTCCTTTAAATCACCAGGGTTACACTAATGTAAAAGGGAAATCAGAATCAGGCCCCTAGTCTTAAAGGAGCAATTGGCTTCACAGTTGACTGAAGAATATTTTGAAGAAATGGTGATCCAAGGCTCCAGTCCTGTAACTGGATCCTTATGAATGCAGGTTGAGTTGGAAGATCATGATCTATTAAGTGCTTCTTTATATTACTTGAGGTAGGACACATGTTGAAAATTATAATTAAGCCACAAAATTAATTATATTATTAATGTTCATCTGTTCTTTTAAATACCCTAGTAGTAATTTATGAAGATTATGTACATTGAAATAATTATTTTTTTTTCACATACGTCTTCTAAGAAAAAATAATAGGTTAAAATGTACTTTTAGAATGTTTGATGCTTTTCAAATTAAAAAACACCAAACAAACAAGCTTTTTCTTTATATTGATCTTTGTTCTAGAACATCACAGAATTGCTGCTTTAGACAAAACAAGCTGGTTGCTGGGGAACATTAATCAAACTGGATACTTTCGGGTTAACTTTGATGTAAGGAATTGGAGGTTGTTAATTGACCAACTAATGAGGAACCATGAGGTAAGCTCTTGGTTTCATCTCTAGGAAGCGCTTTGATATTTGAGTTGTGTCACTGCTTTTATCACCCTAAATGGTTCCATTTTTTTTGGTTTTCCCCTCACAGGTTATCTCTGTCAGTAATCGAGCAGGTTTGATCGATGATGCATTCAATCTAGCCAGGTATATTTTCTAGCAGATAATCTAGCCTATTATACACTTCTGTAACAATTCCTGAATTCATTTCCCCAGAGGATGTGTGTGTTTTGAAGTTAAATATTTTTTTTAACCCACATTAATTGCTGCCACCTTTCTTTTCTTTTATTTCCCCCTCTGTTATGGCACATAAGCACTGTCTATTACACTCTCACCACTCTTGAGCAATAATTGCCATAAGTTATTTCCAAGTCTTCAGAGTCCTGTTCAGGTTTGTAGCAAGTTCAATCAAACACTTTGGAGCTTAATAATCTCTTCCCTATTTCACTAATGAACTGGGTTTGGTTATGCTGTTCTTTTTTTTTTTTTTTTTTTTTTTTTAAATTACCATTGTGTTGTTTTTAATTTATATTGTAAAACATCTTCAAGATTCAGGATCTTTTCCCCTCTTATTCACAATATATTTATTCTTTTATATATACTGTACTTATTTATATAATTTTCCAATATGTTTTTGGTAACCTATCATAGAAGGATTTTTCTGTGTGATGATGATTTTGCCACATAATAGGTTGTGGTTCTGTTGAAAAGTTCCAAACTTTATATAATAGTATAGTGCTTTATTACTGCTTTTATAGTTACATAATTAGATTAGATAATACAATGCTGGTTAAATAATTATTCCTTTATAACATAAAGCAATGTAATCTCATCTGTTTTAAATTCATCTGTAGCAAAAAATAAAGAGAAGCATAAGAAATGGTCCCTTCCTGACTTTAAGATACTCTATATCATTGGGAATGTGACGGTTCACACTCAGACACCCTTAGCTCAAAAGTTATGTGAACTCTATAGCTAAAGCTTATTGACTGTGCTGTTTCCTGATATATTATGGCCAGATTTTGGCTTTAAGCTGCTGGCTACACCAGACAACAATGTGGAAGGGCTTTGCATCAGCAAGGTTTCCCAGAGACCCAGGCATGATGTCACTGAGGAATAAAGGTCAGGGCTGCCCCAGCTATACCTTTCGAAAGAATGAAAAATGGCACGGGCGATGTTCCCTCCTCCACATACTCCTCGCCCCCCTCCTCGGGGATGTTGAAGCCGCTGCCAGTGCTAGCCTGGACAAGGAGTGGAACTCTGGTTATTCCTTGCATCGGGGCACTGAGGTGCAGAGAGAGGAGATCCTTGCACCCAGTCGGTACAGAGGATTAATACAAAAATGGAGCTCTTGCCGCACCAACTAAGTAGGAAAAATTGTGGTGAGGAGTGGGAGCATTGTTCTTTTCCTTTTAATCCCTTTAGCCCTTGTTTTCATCTTCCTATATGCACATGTGCAAAACTAATTACAGTTCATCATTTTGAGTGAAATCCTAGCCCCGTTGATCTCACTGATCTCCTTAGTGGTCTATATTGCCACGAGAACGCTTCGTAGTGCTCTGAGCAATCTTGACTACTAAAGGCACTACTGCTTATACAGTGAAACAACATTCTATTCTAGTTTAACTTGAAAGCTTCTTTTCATTGCTAATAAAGCTGGAGTTGCCTGCAGCCATACAATGTTAGTCTGTGATCTCTTCAGTTTCCACAAACTAAACAATGTCAGATCTGGCCAGCACCTCAGTGAAAATCCATGCTCTGCAAGAAATTGTATTGGTAATTCAGTAGGTGGCCATCTTCCTGCTGAATCAATACTGAGATAATGGCCCTGAGCACTGTGTTGTTGAAAGTGCCTGCTTTTAGATGAGATGTAAAGCCAAAATCCTGACTGCCTGTAATCATTAAAGGTGCCATAGTGCTTTCTACAGACTAAGGTTTTTAACCCACATGTCCTGGCCAAGTTCATGTCTGGGTTATTAAGTCTTGCTTACCTAAATATTCCCCCAGGTTCAGATGAATAAGGCATGCCTCACTTGCGTTTCCAAATTGTTCTATAGTGTTGCAGAGCACTACTACATTTCCCTTAGGAGGTGACTGAAATACAGTGATTTTTAAAGCCTTTGGGATCTTTCAGTGGACTGCACTGTAAAATTGTAAGTCAATATTGTGAGAGATGAGCTACAGAGATCTTCTGCTGCAGTTAGCATTTTTGCATCTCAGAAAAAAAGGAGCTGATATAAAAATTAGCATGTGTACATATGTGTATTACTTGCCTAGGGGGAAAAGCTCCTGTGTTGGAGATCCATAGGTACATCTGTGTTTTGTTTTTCTTTTTATATTTCTGCACAGCACAGAGCGGTGTGTGTCACAATGAATGAGTTGCCTTCCAAGAGAATTGGGGTGTGGCAGATTGGGTTCTGGAAGGGTTGGCATATTTACACGCAACAGATCTACATTTGGTGATCAAAGAATAATAAGCTAACTTTCTGGGGATAGATCAACTAACCATGTTTTTTCAGATAAGTGTAGAACATGCTCCTTATTGTCTCCCTTTCAGCTCAGGTACAGAATATCATCCTTACTGAGACAAAGTATGAAGTACCATTATGCCTGTGTTTAATTGTTTCACCAGATATATTGCTCATTTTTTACTTTGGCTCTTTAAGCACAGTTGCACTTATCTCATCTCCCCCAGGGGGACCAAAAAAAAAGAGAGAATGAGAGGTGAGATCCTTACCTCTGCTCAATCCCCTTTTTGCCAAGAAAAAGAGACAGAGCTGAATATGGAGACTCCAAAAGCTGAGGTTCCATTTGATGAAGAATTCCACTGCAGCAAGTACTGCAAAAGAAAACTATAAGGCTGCCTTCCAAGGAGCATCTTGCAAATAACAACATATAACTCATGCCTGTGGTGGAGGGGCGTTGCTGTAGGAGACAGGGCTGTGGAGATTCTGGGCATTGCTTTGGCTCATACATCAGACACAGGAAACTGCTGTATCTTAGACTGGCCCTTTTACAGGATCAGGAGGGTGCAAAGGTAGCTTTAAGCCACTTTATCCCTCATTTCCAGGCTTTGAATTCTATGAAACATCTCTTAAGAGGAATAACACAGAATCTCATCTCAGGTGCCAAGCATCACCATGATTAGTATTTATTAATATTCAGTGCAGTGTATTTGTCTTCTCCCAGCATACATAAAAGTATGTGATACATGGAGAGTACTCTTTTGTAATTGTCCATGCTCAGGATATGAGAGTAAGTAACCTCATTAACCAGGTATAGAGGTGGTAATTGTTATATGATTATCATATATGTCCCATGGTCATCTACACCAACACATACAGGCATGCATTCTGAGAAGAGAGAATGTGCATACTTTTAAAAATTCCTAGTTATTAATGTTTTTGTATGAAAAATAATTAAATGAAAGGAAAAAAGGCAAATTTTACTCTTGCCTTTCTAAAAATTAGTTGCAAAATAAACAACTCCCTTTTCCATTACACTGTATTTCTGCCTGAATATGTGATCTGAGGCGCGTCTCGTCAGAATACCCCATACCAGAAGCTTCTGAAATACTCTCTAGTGTTGCTGAACTTGGTAAGGATCATACAGAGATTTAACTCACTTTTCTAGTGTCCTAAAATGGTATTTCTAGCTGTTGTTAATGCTAATTTTATCCACATTTTGTTTGTAGATGATGTACCAGGTTCGCTTTTTAGTGTAATTTAATACCCACAGGTGTGGCAAAAGCTGCAAAATTACTCCTATAATCTCTCCTGAAACACTGAATAGTTTCTTTTGAAATTCATATATGCTTTCACATCTCCATACTATACATTATCTTCTTTGTCTGCACTTTTACATTTCCACCAGAGTGGTGTCTCAAAAATAAACAATATAGATGAATATGTACCTCCCAGGAACATTTTATAGCTCTGTGGCTTTCATTTCTCGAAGTTTGGTCCATCAAATGTGAGTTTATTCTTTCCCATTGTCTTATTCAGAACAGATTCAAAGGGGTTGAACTGAATTGTTTTTGAAAATTATTTTAGTTTGGGTGCTCTGTGTGGTTTGTCTGAATTCTCAGAATCTTGTCTATTCTTTGGATTTATTTTAGGGTAAGGTAAGAGTGAATCTTAATGCTCCTTAAACTCTATTCTCAGCTATGGTCCCTAGACACATCCTGAACATCTGGAGAACTACAGCACTGACAGTGACATACTTTATGGGAGTTTATAGGTTTAGTCTAAAATACAAATTTTGGTGGCTTAGCTGTGTCGGATAGGAGTGTGTAAAAAAATTACTCCTGCAGCAGACAGCATAGCTATGCCAGCAAGAATGCAAGCATAGGTGCAGTTATAGCAGCAAAGGAATTCTTCTGCCAGTATAGCTGACATCATTTGGGGAGGCAGTTTAAATGTACCAGCAAGGAATTCTTTGTCAATATAACTAGTGTCTCCACTGGAGGGCTTTATCAGCATAGCTGTAGAAAGCTGGTATAGATGTTCCAGTAAAACACTCATAGCCCGCAGTCTTTTTTGGCCCAAAATCTTGAGTAAGAATAGGCTTCAGGCACTCTTCCTTCACTGCCTCAGTTAGAAGTTGATGGTTAACCTCTTTGATATGGGTTGCCTGAAATTTCCAGACAGTCTAAAACCAGAGGGTAAAAGAGCAGTCAGAGCAAATCAAATTAAAACAGAAGAAATTGTATGCATAGTATATCTAGGCTTAAACTGAGCAAAGGGTAATCCAGATAGCCATAATCAGCGGTGTTACAAGAAGTAAGAAAAACCATATTTTTCTTGATGGTGAAAATCTTATCCTCAGCATCTCTCATCCCTTTTTTTGCTGGGTACTATATCAAGGACCCAGCACCTGTGGTGTCATGCCTATTTCCTCTTGCTCCTTGGGATCTACGGTCCTTTATAGTCTCTGATGATTGTTACGGGTATGACATAATTCAATATCAAAGCAAGCAATTAGGTCTAGGTTACATCAGATTTTCAACAATATAATGTTAGATTAGGTATACTAAATGTGGGGAAGTGGAATAGTCTAAGGGCTTGTCTACACTAGAAAGTTTTGTAAATAAAAGTCACCTTTTCTTGACAAAACAATCCTGGCATACATACTAGAATGACCATTTGATCAACAAAACTTTCTTATTTTGTCGATAAAATAAAACCTACCTAGACGAGAGGCCTAGAACCTTTTTCACCACATTTTTGTCACAAAAGAGTCAGTGTATACACTGGTGTATGTTTATGTTGTGTTAAACGGCCTCCAGAAATGTCCCACAATCCTGATCACCCAGGACATCTGTTTGCACTCCACTGCTCTGCAGCCACTTGCCCCTTCCTCTTTAAAGCTGTTGGAAGTTTTTAAATGTTTTGGTTCCACTTCTTGTTTGGTTGGCATGGAGAGCTTGCGTCTCCTCTTCCCAGGTGACCGTGGCAGCTCTATGCAGCAAACGCTTTCCTACCTGGAGCACAGCAGAGCTGCTGGAGCTGATCAGCATTTGGAGAGAGTCTGCTGTGCAATCTCAGCTCTGCTCTAGCTATATGAACTTTGATACCTATGGACAGATTTCTCATGCCACGGCGAAAAAAGACTGAGAGAGAGAAACAGTGCAGTACACAGCTAAAGTCAAGAAGCTGCAGCAGCGCTGTCACAGGGCCAGGGAGGCAAAATGCCACTCTGGCACAGAGTCAATGACCTGTCAGTTTTACAAAGAGTTGGAAACTGTCCTCAGTGGGGACCCCATATCCACCCCTAAGACTCCTGTACTCACCTCAGTGGCCCCAGGGTACTGGACTAAACCCTGACAAAGATGTCATTGACAAGGAAGTGGAGCTAGACGATGAGCTGGAGACGTCAAGCAGTTCAGCTGAGGTTGGGACAAAAACTGTTCTCCGCCATGGAAGGATACAGCCAGTCCCAGCCCTTCAGCTCCTGCGCTCAGGATTCAGGAGAGGAGAGTTCTGGTAAGTGTTTGAAAGCTGATGCTTCTTGTGTGCAGGAAGCATGAGATGCCTCTGCTTGTCTAAGCATACAGTTATTGGAAGAGATAGAAATGTAGAGGAGTAGTTGTGTTTACATGTGCCTTCCCATTCCCTTGCACATCTAGGCAGCACTGCTGAGAAGCATGCTGAGATTTCACAGATATCCTCTGCTCTGACCTCAGGAAAACTTCCCAGGAGGCACTCCCTGATTCTCTGCCTCAGATTCCTTGGCAGAGTAGCTGTTTTTCTTCCCCCGTTGTAGGATACTTTTCCAAGCCAAATGGAAATCATGGTAGTGGAGACTAAAGCATCACACAGCCCTGCAGCATAGGGATCCGGTTTGAAGATGCTCATGTGGAAGAGATGTAATCTTGCATCCTTGCTGACTCTAAGGAGCAAGATATCAGCTTCTTTGGCCCCTGCCTCTGGAGAATGGTTTCACAAATTAGAATTTGTTTTCACAGTGCATGTGTATGTATGCCACAAGCAGGCATCCACCCGGAACCCTGAACATTGACCTACTTGAGTGATCTTGCCCCACTTCCCAAATTCACCATTTCCAGGCTTATCAAGGAGCTGTGCTCTACACAGAGGGACAGTGAGAATAAGGTGTGTTTTACAGTGGCATATGTATACTGCTAGCACGCTGAATAATATCTTTGTTCATTGTTTCTTGTGCTTACACAGCTGTGACCTTCACAGCCAAGACTTATATGCCCATTGACTGCCTACCGCAGGTAAAAAGCAGCTATGCAGAAGCAAGGAGGAGATGTTTCAGGAAGTTCTCCAGTCCACCGAGGCATCCAAAAGAGAGAAATGGGCTTGGGGAGAAGCCATGTCAGAAACACAGAAGATGGACAGAGAGGAAAGGAATTAAAACCAGCAAAGAATTCTTGCTGGGCGTGACTGAATGATAAAGGCCATGGAGCAGCAGACAGAACTGCTAAAGACAATAGTGTCATTGCAGACACAGCTGATACAAACTCGCCGCCCTCGCTTGCAGCTGCAGCAGCTTCTTTCCCTGTACTATGCCAACTCCCATGCAACATTCCTACAAAAATCACGGACCACTCCAACCCTCTTCATTCCACCCCTTCAGACAGCTATGAGAATGACAGCTGGACTTACTTGCAGCTATCGTAGCAGACAATGCCACTCCTACTCTCCCAGATTTGTTTGTGTTGAGTACTATTTGGTGTTTAATAATAAAATAATGGTCTCAGAAAAGTAAGCACCCCTCCAAAACACTCAACCCAGCAGTACAATGTCACAGTGATGTTTACAGAGTAAAGTCATGGGTTCTCATTGTCAAAATGGGTCCTCAATGCCTCACTTATCCAAATGGCCCCCCATTGTGCCTTCCTAATACCCCTAGCATCTGGCATCATATGCATGGTCCACCCAGCGGCAAACTTCTCACCCTTAGCTTCACAGAAATTATGTAGCACGCATCAGGTGGCTTATAACTACAGGAATATTGTCCTCATTTAAGTCCAGTCTGCCATAAAGGCATTTCCAACATGCCTTTAACCTGCCAAGTGCACATTCAACAGTCATTTGGCACTTACTCAGCCTGTTATTCAGGCGCTCCTTGCTGCTATACAGCTTGCCTGTGTAAAGCTTCACGAGCTATGACATCAGTGGGTAGCCTGAGTCTTCCAGGATCATTATGGGAATCTCAACACACCCTATTGTAATCTTTTTATTTGGGAAAAAGGTTCCTGCTTGTAGCTTCCATTATAGCCCTAAGTTCCTGAAGATACGAGCATTATGCACCTTTCCCGATCAACCAGCATTTATATCAGTAAAACGCTTCTGGTGATCCACAAGTGTCTGCAGTACCATAGAGAAGTACCCTTTCTACTGATGTACTCAGTCGTGAGGTGTTCTGGAGCCAGAATTGGGACATGCATGCCATCTATTGCCTCGCCATAGTTAGGGAATCCCACGGCTGTGAATCTATCCACTGTTTCATGCCCATTGCCCAGAGTCACAGTTCTTCAGATCAGAATGTGATAAATGGCCCTGTACACTTGAGATAATACAGCCCCAATAGTGGACTTGCTGATTCCAAACTGATTGATGACTGACCAGTAGCAGTCCAGAGTTGCCAGCTTCCACGAGGTGATCACCATGTGCTTCTCCGTCCAGGGGGTAACTCTCATTCAGGAGTCCTTGTGCCACAGGGTAGGGGACAGCTCCGCACAGAGCTCCATGAAGGTGGCTTTGTGCTTCGAAAGTTCGGGATCCACTGCTTGTCATCCTATACTGGCATTACAATGTGGTATCGCCATTTCTTCCTTGTCTGTCTCATCCAGAAGCAGCAGTTCACTGTACACAGATGCTCCATGAATGAAAACAGTAATGTGGAATTGCTTGTCTGCATGTAACTCAGCAGGTCCAACTCCTCAGGTTCCTGTTCAGATTCAGAGTTCATGATATACTGCGTGATCAGCTGTGATGTGTTCAGCATGCTGAAAGTGACACTGAAGAGTAGCGCAGTATCCATCTTTTAAGATTCAGATGGTGGGTGTGCAGTAGCTTGTGGAGAACAGTTAAAAAAGTGTGTGAGTTGCTACAAGCAACTCAATCATTGACAAAACGGAAACGCATTGCCCCTGGGACACGCAGCCAGTGCCCAAGATGCTCTCCGATCATCATCCTAGCATTTGAACCTCATCCTAGAGTTTGAACCTGCCGAGTTGCATGGTGGGATAGCTGCCCACAGTGCACCACTCTCACTGGTGATAATATAAAGCCAAGTGTGTAGATGCTCTTTTGCGAGAAAAAGAGCACTGTGTGGATGGATGTAAGTGCTACAATCATACTGCTTTTTTCTCACCGGTATAACTAATGTTGAAAAAACTTTTTAGTGTAGACATGGCTTTAGTCTCTCATACAATAGATGCAGGCCCAGTATTTACTATCCTACCAGCTCTGTAATTGTTGACTGATTTCTTCTCTGAAATGTAGCATATTTCCAATATTCCTTTGCTCTTGCCTGAATTTTAGTCAACCTAAAAAGACAAGGTGATTGGCTCCTGGTTTGCATGTCGTTTGCTCAGGAAACCAACTGTTGATGATGACAGTCTGTTTTATCAACTGGTATCCAGTCTCCTATTCTGGGGCAGTATCACTGAGAAGGTTGTGGTAAGGCAACTCTTAGTTTCTTGAATATTCAGATTTTCTTGATCCTGGTCTACTGAATCATAGGCCTAGCAATGGTGTAGAATCTGCACTTGTCACATTACTTGGTGATCTGCTAGCAAAGGGCAAAGATAAAATGTTCATTCTAATTCTTTTAGCTCTTTCAGCGCATTTTATACCACTGATCAGGAGTTTTAGATGATTACCTTGTGGACCTTTGTGGTGGTAGATGGAGATGCTCCATTCTGATCTTGAGAGATCCCTGAGGGTAGTTGCGGGCAATTGTTCTTCTGCCCCAGATAGAGTGTGTAGTCTGAATTCTCTCCCAAGCCACAAATTGCCACCCTGACACCACTTCCTGGACACATCTACACTGCAATTAGACATCCATGCTTATTCAGGTAAGTTGATGTGGATGCACAGGGCTTGGGATAAACAGCTATTTAATTGTGGTATAGATGTTTGGGCTCTGACACTCTCCCTTCTCATGAGGTCCTGGAGCCAGGGCTACAGCTCAAACATTTATACATCAGTTAAACAGTCATCTAGACCAAGCCCCCTGAATCTGAGTCGGCTGACATGTGCCAGCTGTGGGTGTTTAATTGCAGTGCAGACATACCCCCTCTTTCAGTAGTAGCTGTGTTTATTTCAAAGGTATTTTCCCCAAATAAAATCATAGGATAAGGTATTAATGAACCCAGAGGCTCCTTTCACCAATCTAAATGGATAATTAGGTTTTATTACAAGTGTCTCACTGGAATAGCTCACAACTGTGAGTGCCTACTTCAAAGCAGATTGTCAGAAAACAAGGACAGATACCCCAAACTGGTGCTATGTTCTATAATTAGATTTCACTAAAGCCAGTAACAAATATGAATTCTGGGGTCACTATAACAGCCTTACCGTGGAGGCACAGATAGTCCCCTTAGATAGTCCCCCATCCAGACTAACTGGACTTTGTGATAAAAGGTCACTTAAACCCAAAATCCCACCGTGTCACATTTCTTCTCATCCTAAGGGACCAGCCACTTACCCCAGATCAATTAGTACCCCAGCAAAGACAAAGCTGGCAGCCAGTTCTGAAGTAAACTAACTAAAGATTTATTAGCTCAGAGAAAAGAATGAGAGTTACTGAGAGGTTAAAGCAGGTGAATCACAGTTTGTAACTCCAAACGGTGGCAGTGATGTAATGAATTGTATTTCCTCAAAACCTTTCAGGGCTATTCAGAATAATTCTGGGGATCTCCATCTTCTTGTTCAGTTATTCTGCCCTGTTAGAATCCAAAAGGTCCCAAGATAAAGGATTTTTCTTTGAATCTATATTTATAGTCTCTTCACATAGGGTGCGTCTACATTTAGAAATTAAGTCGACTTAAGGTTGCTTAAGTCGACTTAATTTAATCCACGTCTACACTACACTTTCCTTAGGTCGACTTAAGTAAGCTGCTTAAGTCGACTTAAGGAAAATAACGTCGACTTAATGAAAATTAAGTCGACTTTATTAAACCTCCTTTTAATTCGACTTTAGGCATAAGTCGACTTCCTAAAGTCGACTTAAGCCAGTGTAGACGTGGAGTAGCCCTCAATTGACTTAAAGTCGATTTAGGGCTTTCCAGGACACCCTCACTGCCCTCCCTGCTGGGGGGGGGGCACAGGGGCGCCTGGCATGCCCCCCCAAAGGGCAGGGCAGAGCCCTGCCCACCCTGCCCCTATGTCCTGCCAGGATCCCTGTCCTCCTTTGCCCCATTGTACCCAGGTACAATGGGGCAAAGGCTGAGCCCCCTGGCACTGGGCAAGGGGTGCCCCCCTGCCACCGTGGACCTGCCCAAGGTCCCCCTAGCCTCTACAAGTCAACCTAGACGTCCAGTATGGACGCTCTAGGTCGACTTTGTAAGTCCCCCCCTAAGTCAAGTTAAGTGTGGACATGCTAAGTCGACTTAACTAAGTCGACTTGAAGTCGACTTAGGTCGACTTAGCTAAAGTCAACCTAAATTTACAAGTGTAGACATAGCCCTTGACAGCAAACTGACAATGCCTCTACCCATATCAGCATTTTCTTTAACTGGAATGAGGAATGCACTTTGAGTCTCTGACCTCAGGTCCTCACCACGATGGCCATTTGGTTTTGAGATTAGCACCTTTTCTGATAAAGTCCTTCATTAGATTCCTCAAGGCTTCTTTGACGTCTAATGAGTTATTTAGTCATAGGGATATTTAGCATGTAAATGTTTGCTATTACGTTATGACAGGAACAGATAAGTGAAAACCAATGCATGTAACATCTTATGAGTTTTATGAAGTTTAAACATCTGAATACACACTTATACATCTAACCATTGCTTTGGTCTAAACAAGTGAATTGACGTGAATACACTCTAGCATGATCTGATCAACCAGTGCCACAACAGGGAACTTGTAATGTAAAGGTAAAACTAGGCTTTCATTTATTTTACGGAAAGTAATATTCTAGCCCCCCTTTTTATGAGCCTAGCTTTATAGCTGGAAATGGATTGCTAAGTTTGAAAGCATCTCTTCTATTTCCTAAAAATCACATTCTCCTCACAGCCCCCATCTGCAAGTTTGTCCTGTGGAGTCCAGAAAAAGCATAGCCTTAGGAGCCTTGATTTTTGAGAAGACCCCAGATGAATCCACATATGTGGGAGCAAAGTTATCCAGTCCACTATAAACTCCCTTTACCTGTCAGCTGCACGAGGCTGAGCCAGCTCCTCTGCTGAACAGCCAACGTGCCATCTGGATGCAAAGAGAAGAGATAGTTTGGTTGTGGGAGAGGGAACATGACTTCAGGCAAGTCTACACTTAAAACGTTGCTTTTAATGAAGATGCTCTAAACTGATGGGAGAAAGCTTCTCCTATTGGCTTAGTTAATACACCTCTGCCACAGGCAGTAGCTACTTCAGCGAGAGAGGCTCTCATGCTGACATAGCACTTTCTATTCTGGTGCTTAGGTTGGTATAAATATGTCACTCAGGGATGTGGAGCATTCAAACCCCTGAGTGAAGTAGCTATAAGTAATTCTATAGTGTAGGCCAGGCTTTGGCAAGAAACTGAGGCCAAGGAACTAATGCCAGCCCTGATACCCAGTCTTCCTATGGCCTTTGCCAAGTCATAAATCAGCAATTTCAAATATGGGGCCCTAGAGTTAAATACCTAAAGAGAAATGCTGTACAGCAGCAGCACCCATTGGGTCCTTTCAGCGCATTGGGTCCTGGAGGACTTCCTGGAACATTTTTCTCAACTCTGAGCTGTAACTATCACTCTAAGTTGTCCTTTAACCATTTGTTTACACTCCTCCATTTAAAATCCAAAGCTCTTCTCCTTGGGTTGGAAAAATATTTCCCTGAAGTATCTAGTGGAAGAATCTATGTGACAATTAAACTATGGAGTTGTAGTCATCTTTATCACACTATATCTTCCCCAGAGATTAATATTTAATTTATTCCAGTCTTCTAACATATTCAAGATAATTGGATTCATATTATCCTTAATTATGTTACTTACAGATTGGCTCAACCTAATGCCCAGATAAGGGAGTTTTGTAAGGACACACTTAAAATTCCAGAGCTAGAAATTAGTAGGTTTTCAAATCTTTGATTGTGATAGAAATTCTCCTGTAGAAATTCTCCTGTAGACCAATTAGTATATTTTAAAACCTCTCCAACCTCTCTAAATTTCAACTACCATATCCAGGTTTGCATATGTTGCTGTGCTTTAATCATTCACAAATAATGATATGGTATCCATCTAAATGTGCATTTTGTCTTCAACTCTCATTATTGCTCCTAACAGCAGTTACTAATGCTTTCAACATTAAGGCAAACAATAATGCTGTTAAATAGTTTCCTTAACAATGTGTACCAGCAAACAGAGATTATTTTAGATTGTTAGTGTGGACCACAGTTGATTGATGGCAATAAATATTACCTATTATTTTAATAAATTCTGGACCACATCCAAATTATCTCTGCATATACAGTATTATGTCATGAACATTTTGTTCATCTAACAATGTAGCTGTTGTCTTTAATATGGCTTCTCACAAGATTAAGTGGTTCACCCTTTCACATAAATCTTTTCTGAGTTGTGCCCCTAGTTAGCAGGGATGGGAAGGTGCAGACTCATGGATATTTTAAGGTAACCATCATTTCCTTTCTCCGTGTCAATCAGTACCACATAGTAAAGCCTTGCTGTCTTCCCTGACTGGAGAAAAGCATTTTAATTCTTATTTGCATATGCTCATTGGAGAGTCAAATTAGTCCCTGACAATAAGCACACTTAAAAAGTCTGTTCTGCTGTAATACTTACATCTCAGCATTGTATCTGCTCTTATTACATGCCAAAGGGCAATGAAACAAATTTACAACATAGTCCAGGGAAACAGTGCTATTTGGAGAGCATCCTGGTCAATTGAGTAAATTACTGAGAACACGCCAGGGATTTGTATAAGATACTTCAACAACTAGGAAATAGCGTCCAAGAAGTAAATGTGATTTTCTGAGCCCTCTGTAGGATACTGGGTACATTGGATTGATTTTGATGGAGTGTCATATTTCCCGTAAAAGTGGATGATGCTGTTATTCACCAGCCCCACAAAAAGGTAAACCCTGTCTCACTTATTTCTTGGACTACTGAGTCATTGCAGCAGGAATAAATTTATCCAGTGAACTGTCTTAACAGTGTTTCTCAGCAGCGATCCAAAGCGGATTGGATCCAGAAAATGTGATCATGGTTTCAAGGAAGCAAAAAAAAAATCAGCTATAGTTTTGGCACGTGATTGTCCATGCTGGCCTTTCAAGTTAGCTTGTGATGGATGCATCCACGTAACAGTGCAGGAACTATGAACTCCCATGTGATGCCTGGGGAGAGGAACAGTCCGTTACATTTGTCTCACAAACATGAAAAAGAGCTCTGCAGAATTATGCTTGAATCAATAGAGAACACTCAGCCTGATGTTTGAAGTGAAACAAGGGGAACAGGGGAGGCCCCCAACCACCTTCCGCATTCCAGACCCAATGCACTTCTCATCTGTACATATTATATCATTGTCTGTTGTTTAATGTATTTGAGCAATATTTTTACCTTATATATATTTGATCCATATACCAGAACACACACACTGAACTATTGAACTGCAAGTGTAAACTTTTGAACTGCAAGAGCGCATTATGCTTTCAGATTTTTGGGATTGCATTTGTGGATTTATTTAATGCAATTTTTGAAAACATGGATCAGGATTTCACTGTAGCTCGCCTGAAATAGAACAGCTAGATCACTTTGCTGGCTTTAAATTAAATTAAAGAAAAGTGTTTTGAATGAAAGCAGTGTTTTACTTGTTTCTACCTGGCATGTAGAATGGATCTTCCCACCATCCACAAGATTAAGGGAGAAGAAAGAGCATCTTATAGTTAAGGCAATGGACAGAGACTTAAGAAATCTAGATTCAGTTCCTGGGCTAGAAATTAGTAGGTTTTCAAATCTTTAACAGTGGTAGAAATTCTCCTCTAGCTCAATTAATATTTTTCAGAATCTCTTCAAATGCCAACTGCTATATCCAGGTTTCCTTGTTTGGCTTTGCTTTGATCATTCACAAAAAATATGGTATCCCCCTAAATGGATAGTCTGTCTCTTCCATAGACTTTACATCTGATCTTGGGCCTAAATGGATAGTCTGTCTCTTCCATAAACTTTTCATCTGATCTTGGGAAAGTCACTTAAATTCCCTGTTCTTAAGACTTAAAATGGGGTTGTTAATAGTTCAGAAAACCCCTGTGCATTGGGAGGATGTATTTAGAAAGTTTGTGAGGGTGATCAGATATTTTTCTGGTAGGAGACTGGGATGAGGTGTCCACCCTACACTGACTCTGAAAGGTTTAATGTATATTGAAAAGGGGGATAATTAACCCAAAAAGCCATAGCCTAGAAGACTCAGGCTATGTACACACGATCAGATTAAAGCGCAACATGGCAATCGCGCTATAAAAAACACGTGACCTTTATTGTGGGATAGCGTGTACACACGTCGCTCCTTGTAACGCAACAGAATTCTTTGTAATATCGCGGTGTAGCGCAATGAATTCTGGGCACCTATCCCACAGTTCAATTTTCCCTCAATCTATGCTTGGAATCATGGGATGAAGGAAAGGAACGCAAAACACCATGGGTAAACTCTCAGTTTCCCGTGGTGCACTGTGTTCCCCTTGCGTCTTCCTCATTGCCAATAGCAACTCGCGCCTATTTTCAACAGTGCAGTGATGCACCGCACCACTTGCAAGCAATCACAACAGCGACAGCATGGATCCTGCTCTGAACTCCACTGTCGCTTTCAGCATTCTAAATACATCTCGGCTGGTTGCTCAGTACGCAATGAGCTCCGAGTCAGATGAGGACGCTGAGGAGCAGGGGCTGATCGATGCCATGCAGAGCAACAGCACCGCGTTGCTCAGCTGCTTCACCGATCATCTGCACACGGTGCAACGCCATTTCTGGTCGCAAGAGACGAGCACTGAGTGGTGGGATCGCATTGTTATGCAGCTGTGGGATGACGAGCAGTGGATACAGAACTTTTGAATGCAGAAAGCAACCTTTCTGGAACTGTGTTCAGAGTTGGCCCCTACCCTGCGACGTAAAGACACCAACATGAGGTCAGCCCTAACCGTGGAGAAGCGTGTTGCAATTGCTGTCTGGAAGATGGCGACTCCTGACTGCTACCGGTCGGTTGCAAACCAGTTTGGAGTTGGGAGGTCCACTGTCGGATTAGCCCTCTCACAAGTCTGCCGAGCCATCAATCGCGTTCTGCTACAGAGGACGGTGATGTTGGGCAATGTGAGATTGTGAACGGCTTTGCTGCCATGGGATTCCCTAACTGCGGGGGAGCCATAGACGGCACACACATCCCTATTTTGGCTCCAGACCATCTTGCGACCGAGTATATCAACAGGAAGGGCTACTTCTCCATGGTGCTGCACGCACTCATGGATCACAAGGGGCGTTTTACGGACATCAATGCTGGGTGGTCGGGAAAGGTGCATGATGCCCGCATTTTCAGGAACACTGGTCTGTACCGGAAGCTGCAAGGGGGTACCTTCTTCCCTGATCAAAAAATTACAGTGGGGTTGTGGAGATGCCCATAGTCATCCTTGGAGACCCAGCATACCCACTGATGCCATGGCTCATGAAGCCGTACATCGGTAACCTAGATCGCAGCAAGGAGCGGTTCAAATTACAGATTGAGCCGCTGCAGAATGACTGTGGAGTGTGCCTTCAGCCGTTTAAAAGGGCGCTGGCGCTGTTTGTATGGGAGGCTGGACTTGGCGGAGGACAACATCCCTGCTGTGATTGCGTCATGCTGTGTCCTTCATAACATTCGTGAAAGTAGGGGAGAAAAGTTTTCCCTGGGGTGGGTTATGGAGGCACAGCATCTCGAGGAAGCATACGAACAACCAGCCACTAGGAGTATTAGGGGGGCCCAAGGAGAAGCTGCTCGCATAAGGGAGGCACTCAGGGACCATTTCAATGATGCCCTCCCATAGTTAACTTCCAGGACGCATCAGGTGCACCTTATGAGATTTTCAGTGTGTACAAATAAAGCCACTCTTCAAATTATTTGTCACTGTTTTTATTAAAACATAAAGGAGGGGGTGTTACAGGTGGGTGTAGCTGCGGGTCTCTAAAACGTAGCTCTGGGGGGGACTGGATGTTGCAGTGTACCAGGGGGATGGGTGGCCTTCAAAGAAATTCTTTGAAGAACTACGGGGTGTGGGAGGCAGACACGGCTGAAGTGTCTGGAGTGGAGCCCGTACATTAATCGCCTGGGTCTGCAAAGCAATCATGCTCTTGAGCAGTTCTGTTTGCTCCTTCATCACGCTTATCAGTTCATCCCTGTGTTTCTGCCTCCTCTGTTGGGATTCCTCTCTCCAGGCTCGATTCTTCCTCGCGGATTCCTGTGCTGTTTTCAGCAGTCCTAAAACATGTCCTCCCTGTTTCTTCGAGCACGCCACCGAATGTTTCTCATGCGGTCAGCTGGGGTAGACACCGGCCTTGTGAAGGTCGAATCTAAAAAAAAAAATAATACTAAAGCTGTTGTTAACACATAGCCTAGATAACCAATGTAACCTTCCAGTAGCACATTCCACTGGAAGGTGCAGGGCAGTCAACATCCTATGCTTTGCTGAAGCGGACAAGGTACGTCCTAATAGAAAGCTTACCGGGGGCTAACATTCTGCACAGGGCACACAGATGGAACCCGATATCTCTCCTCAGAGTGCCCCTGCCAGCTAGAATACATATCCTACATGCCACCGGTTGCAAGCCAGGACCGTATGCTGCTGCACTGTGTGCTGCCATGGTTCCCAGGACTGTGCTTTGCAGCTGGCGAGGCAGAGTATCCATCTTTGGGAGCATAGACACAGACGCTCTCCCATCTAACCTGAGTAGTAGGCTCTGGAGGTACATCGAGTAAACCTTTACTGACCTAAATACAGATGATTTTTTGACAATCACTGCTTGTGTTGATGCACTTCTAATGAATGCAGAGTAAAGAGCATGCACAGCGGGGACTGAGTCAGCAAGCACCCCCACCCCGGACAATGATATTTTAGCAGGAGCCATAGCTGCACGAAAGAGAAACTTACCGGAACCCCTTTCTGCCGCCTCAGAGGACACTCTGCAATTCATGTCTTGGGTGGACGTCTCGGCGGGGGTGCAGAAGAGCTCCTGGCTACACGCTGTTGCGCTTTCCTCCAGGTCATCCTCCATGTCCTCCTCCTCATCGATCACGTCCTCATCCTACTGGGGTCTGGCATTCACTTGATGAGGGGGGACCGATGTGTCCACAGGACTCTTTGCAGTGGTTGTGGGGTCCCCACTGAGGATGGCTTCTATCTCCTTATAGTACCTGAATGTAGCAGGCGCTGATTCCGAACCGCAGTTTGCCTCCTTCGCTCGGTGATAGGTTATTCTTAGCTTCTTCACCTTTGATCTTCACTGCTCAGTGTCTCTATCGTAACCTCTCTCTGACATGGCCCGAGTAATTATGCCAAATGTATCATAATTTCTCCTGCTGCCGCATAGCTGCACCTGCACAGCGGACTCTCTCCAGATGCTGATCAGGTCCAGCACCTCTGCCGTGCTCCAAAGGGGTGTGCGTCTTCCACGACAGGCTGCCATTGCTACTGATGATCGGAGCTGCACTCCACTCCACGAGGAAGAGAACAGGAAGTGAAACAGACGAGAAATTCGAAAATCCCAGAAATCTGATCAGGGCGGGGACTGTTTCGTCACGGCCACAGAGCGGGTGGGGGGAAGACCAGAGAGAACGACTTTGGAATGCTGGGAGACTTCCGGAGGCCAATCATTGTGCGGTAAGCGTACACACGAGTGGAAAGGCGCAACAGCTGTTCCGCGTTAACTGCTACCACCCTCGTCGAGGTGGTTTTTGTATTGCGCTACAACAAGTCAGTTAACGCGCAAGAGCCCTATTGCACGTGTGTACGCTGTTGTTGGTATCGCGCAGTAATGATTGTTAATGCGCAATAAAGTGATCGTGTGTACAAGGCCTCAGGTGATTAAGTAATCCCTGGATTGAGTGAGGGGGACCAGGTGATGAGGTATGAGCTGGGCTGGATTTATAAAGACAGGAAATAGGTAGCAGCAGCTCATGGAGTGAGGGAGGGGGCTGCAGACCAATGGAAAGTTGGTGTGCAACTGAGCGAAGGGACATTAACCTTGTGAAGCTAATCCCCAAAGCAGCAGGAGAAGGTGCCATCCTAGCATATCCTCACAGGGCCATATAAGTACATAAATAGAATGTTGCTTTTACAGATGTTTCGGAGATCAGGGATTCATGATAATGAAATATGGCATTATATTGTTTATCATATATTCTTAACTTTCAGCAGAAAGAAGCAGAAGATTCTTTTTCTTGGATGGTTTTTGTTGTTGTTGTTTGTTTTTGTTTTGAGGAAGGGGAGAAGAAAACCGGCATAGTTAGTATGAAGTTTATTTGTTTTGCAACAAAGGTAAATGATTAATTCAAATTAACATCAGTTTTGGTTACTCTAATAGGACGCAGAGGGTGGGGGGGGGGCAGAATAATTTAAGGCACATGGTACTCCCTCTTAACTGCATTCAATTTAAGCTGTTCTGAGTAGGCTCTTTCAGGTACCCTCATATGGAACTGCACATCACTTTGAACAGTCCTCAATTATTTTGGAAGTAAGAAACTATAGTAATGGGAAAACCTGACTTATAGCCATCACATTGCAAGCCTGTTTTATTTATTTGATGCTATAAATATTTAGTGTTGATTACATTTAGCAATTAAAGTTGACTTACAAGCCAAATAGTAGCGTTACGTTCATCAAAGATCTACATTGCTGTATTCAAATCATGTGGGAGCAAATCCACAGCTGGTGTCAATTGTCAGAGCTTGACTAAGTTGGATGGGGCCAAGCAAGCAGTCTTGTTGCCTACGGGCTGGTCTACAAGGTGCGTTAGCCTATGTCAGTGGGGTGTAAATTCTAGTGCATGTTACCAAGTCATGCACTAACTTGCATATGTGGACCCTTCTGGCATGCTTTACAAATTCTGTTATGCACATTAACATAGTATTGTGTGAAACAGGACATTAACATGCACTAGGAATTTTTTAGTGCATGCTACCAGTGTCCATATGAGCCAGTTAGCACAAGACATAGTTGTGAGCATTAGAATTTACATCCCTCTGATTTAGAGAAGTCCTTAGGAAACCAGAGTCAGCCCACAGTGGGAAGCAGAGGACTAGGTGGACAGTCTTTGATTCTTGTCTTATTCTTGACTTTTCAGACAGGTAAAACCAGTCTTTGTCAGCTCGTGTGCTTTAGGGGTTAGCAATGCCTGTTCAGTCTGCTTTCTCTGTCTATGGCTGCGTCTACACTGGTAAATTAAGTCGACTTAAGCTTGGCTTAAGTTGACTTAATTTGCCCTGCGTCTACATTAAGGACATAAGGAATACAACCATTGTGTCCTTAATCAGTTTAGTCCCTGGGGCCATTGTCCCTGGCACATTCCTAAACATTAAGGACACAATGGTTTTACACACCCGCCTCTCTCAGGCATTTCAATAAAATAACATAAGTTAAAGTATAGATATAACACCAAATTCCTAACTTCTAATCGAAATAGAATTCCTAGACATAAACTATATAATCATTCCCAGCAAATTACTACCTTTCTATTGATACTAAAAATGACATAGTTCCTATGGATTATAGCATTTATGAGATATCCATTGAAAATAATATCATAAATGCTTCCCTAATTCCAGACAGCATCACACACAGGGCTCTGCCCTGCCAGGGTCCCTGTCCCCCTTTGCCCCATTGCACACAGGGGGTGCCCCCCCCCCGCCACCCTGGACCTGCCCGAGGTCCCTCTAGCCTCACAAAGTCAACCTAGAGCATGCAGTGTGGACGCTCTAGGTCGACTTTGTAAGTTCCCCTTTAAGTCGACTTTAATTTTAAGTGTAGACACACTAAGTCAACTTAACTAAGTTGACTTTAAATCGACTTAGTTAAGTCAACTTAGTTAAAGTCGACTTAAAAGTGCAAGTGTAGACATAGCCTATGAATCTCTTGGGCCTAATGATCTTGTCTTTGACATCTCTGGCTTGCAAGAGTCAGGGCCACTTTGTGAGCTTATCTTCTGACTCCATATATCTCTTTGCTAGAAAAGATCTTTCTTCTGTTCCATATTCAGGATGTTTACTGCTAACTATCTACTATTGCTTCCATGAAAATCTGCTGTAGAAAACTGCAGGCAAATACTTTTATAATGAGAGCAGCAAGGGCAGCGAGCCATCTTCCTGGAACAAGGAAGAAAAAGCTGGGGTTAGACAAAGCAAAATACAAGGTAAAAATAAGTGTTGCATTTGACACTTTTTTCCCTAAATGAGGGTCAGTGTTTAAGATTTCAAATCTATTTCAAGTTGCTTTGGATTTCCTATAATTTCTTATATACCAGCTCATGCACAAAAGAATCTGTGTTGCATGTCCACATTAAAAATAGCTGATTTCCCCCTTACACAGACACGGACACACACACACACAGAGCTAGTCATGTTCTTTACGTTTCATCTGAAACAGATGGCATGGAATGGGTTTTAAACCAATGTCACATAAATCACCTAATTTCCATTGTTTCAACAGTCCGGACCAGTTTGCTGCCAGCTTGAGTTTTCTAATTTTGATTTAAACACATGATTCAAAATGACTTTGTAGGTGTTAGGGCTTATGGATTTATGGTAGATTTGTATGTGGGACTCTCATCACTGTACAGCAACCCTGTTGTTTTTTGTGACAGAGTCTCTTTGACTGTTTCTGGATTTATGATGGAAATAATTTAGTACTGAGTAATAATTTTCCCTTGGCAATTACACTAGCATGTGGTACTTTGTCCCTAAGGGGAAAAATGAATGTGCTGGGCTCTGTCCGTGAGTTCAGTGGCTCAGTGTAAAGAACAAATCAAGGTCAGAATGCAGTTGAATATCATAGAGAGGCTTCATAGTGCAATCTAGTTCTGCTTTCTTTATCTGACTCATCAAAAGCTCATGTAATTTAGCAATTTAATATTCGGTAATTTAAAGATTAATTTTGATATAAATTGGATTTTAGTGGGAATTCTTTATGAAAGATATTTAATTACCTTTTTAGTATTCTTTTCTTATTCATCACCACCTTCCTTCTTAGCAATGCCACACATACCAATTTCTCTGATGTTGTGGGAGTGTGTCTTGTTTAAGAGCTAGCATTTACAATATTGTTAGGTGATGAGCCTTCTGAAAGATCTTTTAAAAGCAATACACCTGGCTTGATCTTTTGGACTGGGGCTAATCCAACATGCCTGGAAATCTTTTCTCCTCATCAGTTAGTGTATTCTGCCCTTTCCTAACAGATGCAGACTTAGCCCAATTATCCATGCCTTTTTCACCTCTAGTCTAGTCTACTGCAACTTTATTGTTCGTGAAAGTCCTGCTGGTCCAAACTGCAGCAAGATCATCAAAAACAGATTTACAAGAAT
This sequence comes from Pelusios castaneus, assembly GCA_007922175.1. Lineage (NCBI taxonomy): Eukaryota > Metazoa > Chordata > Testudines > Pelomedusidae > Pelusios > Pelusios castaneus. The sequence continues at coordinate 541,006 of ML685831.1, forward strand.
ACACGATACTTGCAGTCTACACTTGCTCCTTATTTAGTTCCAGCAAACCTTCAGGTGTATATCTCACTAACATGGGAGAAAAGGATGAGCCCAAATCTTGCCACACTTACAACAAAAGGAAAAAGCTATCTGTTTGCCTAAGACTTCCTCTAATAGCAGTGGCTACAGAATGACTGATAATGATTCTCTTATAAACAGACAAGCAAGACAACTCATATAGGAAGTGACTAACTCAATTGAGGGGCCTAGGCGTAGTCCTCTTTCATCAAATTGTCACTTTTGCAGCAATGCATGTAGAGTGCCTAGTTAAAGTTGTAAATGAGTGGAGTAAAATAAGTGTATTGAATTGCCTGAATGTCTTTTCATTATGCATCTCAAAAATAACATGCTTGAGTTCTGCTCTTTCTATGGAATTTGTGATGCCAAAGAAAAGATGCTTCCCTCTGGGTACATTTTGCTATAGAAATCAAAATACTTATGTGATGACCATCACTTTTCACAATCAACAGTGAAGGTACATATACAATATATTCTATTTGCAAAAATTAAATAATTCTGTAAATGTAGATTTTTGTAGATATGTAATAGGACAAGGTGAAAATTAGAAGACTCTCCCATGATGCTGCTCATAAAGAGTACCCATAGCTTCAAATGCAGTAAAATAGATAGCTACACTGATAAAGCTTTGTGATCTATTTGAATTTCACTCCAAAAGCACTCAGCCTCCATCTGAGAATCAGCAGTGGTTGGTTAGAACACTTTTTATGCATACAAACTATATATCAGAGCTTTCTGCAGAAGTGTTTTGCTGTAGCTGGTTACCTGGTAATATTTTCAGCCTGCGGCTTTTGTCTTGGAGCCTAGTTAATTGGAACAAGCCATACAGTGAAAGTCACTAAGTATTTCTGCTGTGTTCACATACCTGATCCCTTCTTAAAAGAAACAATTTCCAATTGTTTTCTAAGAGAGAGGCAGCATTTCTTTTGACTCTGAAATGGTCAAGCTGAAAAAATCTAGGAAAAGACCATTTAAGTCCTAGCCTGTATTTATTCAACTCAAGCAGGCAGTGATTTGATATTTGTGGTTGTTGTTTACATTGAAGGCCGGCAATTCAACTGGTTCTGGAAAGACTGGAAAAAAAATAAGTCTCTGTTACTGGCCTTCCTCACATTGGTTGAATTTCATCCGTATTTCATTTTTACTCTCAGAAGTTAGCTTATGCAGCTTTATGGGCAAAAATATATTTTAAGGAATAATTTGAATTGAGAAATGAGCATCTGTCCCAGATAACTGAGAGGTAAGAGAAGGGAGTCTGATATTTATTGAGCAGCATGGAAGAAAGCAAGAAGATGAGTGAATGAAGAAGAGATTGTGATGAAAAATCTAAGAAAAGTTCACTGTCTTCTACAGCAAGGCAAAGAGAATGAAGAGGTAAGAAACATGAGAAGGACAGTCTTCAGAGCCTCGAATTACATTAGTTTCCATAACTCCTACAGTTTCTGTGAACTATATTTTCCTCTTGGAACTGGCTGACAGTTATATTCCCATAGATAGGAAGGTTCCTACTGTGCCGCTTCCACCATTTGTCTGGTTATTATAATAAAACATTTCTATAGCTCCAGAACTTTGCACGGTAATTTACGGAGATTTTTAAGAAGTCACATGAGAAAATTCTGATTCTGGCATCCTTATTCATCCATCGGTGAGATCTTAGTCCATGAACACTTCCATTGAACTTCAGGGATTGCTTGGAGAATATGATGATACTCAAGATGAGTTAAGGTAGAAGAATTGGATCATATTAGACAAACAGAATAAAACAACAAAGCTGGAAAAGTGGGCAGAGTAGAGAAAGTGAAATAAAGAGCACAGTGAGTGAAGTAGGTAGCACTGAAAGTGGTGATAGTGACAGAAGCAGAACTGTGCAGAGGGCTATGACAGAGTGAGAGCAGAGACTGGCTTTCTGTGGCAAGACACGGGGGGGCCTGTGAAGAGACTGTAGGGAACTGCAGCATGGTGCTCAAAGAGGAGCAAGAAGGAGTATTTTAGCTTCCAAATATTGGATAGATTGATGAGCGGGGAGTCAGGTAACCTGGAGAGGAAGAATTTATGCGAGTGAGACAGAGCCATGGGATGAACTAAGGATTTAGTAGTAGGAGCTGAGAGGAAGGGATGGATTTTAGAAATGTTATAGGAAGAGAAGCAACAACATTTGTTGTGTGGATGTGTAAGAAAAAAGGAAACAGAAGAGCCAAAAATAACCCTCATGCAAATTTGAACGATGGGGTGGAGTCTCCTTAGAAATGGAGAAGAGGGTTCAGGAGGAAAGTTGAGAAATTCAGTTTAAGTTTGAGGTATGATATCTGTGAAGCAGTATTGCAGAAACAGGAGAGAGGGGAGACTAATTGCAAATGTCATGGTTGGACATATAGATTTGGAAGTCGGCACTACAGAGGCAATAAGAGAGACTCTTTCATAAAAGTGGATGAGTATCACCAGCTAGGAGTTATCACACTGAGAACAATAGAGAGGGCAGAAAGTTAATAAAGAATGGATTTCTATGGATTTTCCCCTCATGGTTATTTTCAACATGAAGAATCATTACAGAAATCCTGACATCTTTCTGTTTTGCAGCCAAGATTTCCCTTTGATGACTAGCTCAGAGGAACTGAATTTCAGGAGCAATATTTTAAAATGTACCACAGTGCCAACTACAATACAAATACATCTGTTTGTTTCTTAGATAGCATGCTTTTTCTATAGGTATTCCATTTATTTCCTGCTCCATGCTTTTTTTTCTGTGTCAATCAAATTATCAGTTGCCATAATCACAAATTCCATTAGGAACCAATTACACACACACAACTCCAAGCTAATTTTACTTCTTTGTTAACACTATCTCCAAGATGTTTAACTTTGCAGTCAATCCAATGTGCTCATGATCTCATTAACTATAACCTACACATTTGTACAAAGCATTAGGACCTAGAACACAACACTTGCATAATATTCAGTGGCTCCTAGAATTAGAAAAGTATATAGAAATGATACAATTTTAACTTAATTTACTTTCTCTGACTCAACATACTTGCAAATCTTGCCATGTTCACTCATATATCTCTGCTTCTCTGTTCACACTCCACTACAGAGGCTACATGCTAATCCCACTAACACATTTGCAAATCCAGAGTAATTCACTGAGCTAAATTGTGCCATTGTGGTTTGTTTTGGGGTTTTTTTGGCTGTGCAAGAGTTATCCTGATCTTGAGTCCTGGTACAGAGCACAGCCTCAGGCCTGATCTATACTACAAAGAGAGACCAATGTAAGTTGCCTTATCTCAACCTAGTTATGCACGTCTTCATTCAAATTTGCCTCTCATGAATAAAGTGCCCATACTAGTGTGGTGAAATAACAACACCACCTTCATGAACTGCATTGAGACATAGTCAATATACTATGGCTGATGCAGTATGAGTGTAGACACCATATGACCAATATTGGCCCTAACAATTGGCAGATATCCCACAATGCCCAACACTGACCACTCTGGTCACAGTTGTGAACACTGGCTGCCCACAGGTCATTGTGTCTGGAAGACAATCCTCTCTTCTTTAGAAACTGCACTTTTTTTGAATGACGTTTCCTGATTGCCCAGTTTAGCAAGCAAACCTAGCAGCATTCCTTTGTTATGTGCAACTGTCCAACCAACTATGTCTGCTATGTGCTCCAAACATGCTCCTGCCTGGAGTAAACAGGAAGTGTTGGATCTCTTGGGACTGTTGGGAGAAGAGGTTGTGCAGGCACAGCTGTCAATGTGGACATCTATGAGCAGATTGCATGGGAGATGCAAGCAGAGGGGTATGACAGGAATCTGCAGCAGTGCCACGTGAAAGTGAAGGAACTGCAACAGGGTAGCAGAAGACAAGGGAAGCCAACAAAAAGTCTGGTGCCAAGCCAAAGACCTGATGCTTTTACAAAGAGCTGCATGCCAGACTTGGCAGAGACCCCACTAACACTGTGTAGAGTACTGTGGAGCCCAAGACACGAACCTTTGTGAACAACAAGGAGGAGGATGTAGGACATGCAACTGGGGCTTCCAGTTGCATGTCCAGCCAGGATCTGTTCGAGTTTCCATCACAGTCTAATCAGCCCCAGGAGCTGAGTAGAGGTGCGCCCAATGCAGGGGAAGGAACCTGCGTGAATGCATTTTCCATTACGATGTTTAAATACACAGATGGCACCCAACCCCAATGTATCAGGACACAGGTAATGACTTTTCATTAATTTACTCATGCTAGAAGAGGTAGCGACTCAACAGACATGCAGAGTTGTTATTTGCTTTTCATTCCAATGTAGAGTTAGGTGTAGTGGGGTGGACCATGTGGAGAAGTTTGTTTATGTGCACTGGGATATCTTTATTTCTTGACTCCTCCTGAATGTTTCTAAGGATAGCAGCCTGATTTCTTCCTCTGGTGTAGGACACTTTCCCGCGCCACTTTGCAATGACTTTTGCAAGTAGTAGCAAGTGAACAGGCTAGTGGTATAGAGGGTTGGGCGGTTTCTAGATGTCAGCAGTAGCTTGGCTCTCTTGTGCCATTGTTACACTAAGGAGCAAGGTATTAGCTAAAGTCACCACTGGTGTAGTACTGATTGCCCATTATTCTGCACTTGTCCCCATGGAAATGGAAGGCTCAGGGCCAATTTTACTGTTTCATGCAGCCCAATAAGTTTGTCCTTATTTCCCATGCCCAATCCCTGCTGGATGATATATGTACCATGGCTGGGACTTAGTGCAGAGTCACTCCAAAGCTGAAGTATCCATAAGCACGTCTTGTTTAAAACCTTTTGGGGAGCAAAGGAAGGGAGTTCTGAAACTAAACTTTTTTCTTTGTGACTTCACATACCGGGATGCCTCTTTTTGTTTTATTTGTAACTGCTATTGTGGCGGCCTTAACCGGTTCGTTATAGAGCACCTGACTGTAATAATGAGGAGAAAGAAGAGGACATGGGAGAACATGATCAGCAAGATCCTGGAAGCCAGTGCTCCAATACTGGCTAGTGGATGGTGAATGGAAGGCCTGGAAGGTGAATATTGCAGGTGGTGTCAAGAGGGGAAGAATGGACAGGAAAAAGACACAGGAGTCAGAAAGGGAGATGCACCAGGACATAATGGGGCTTCTCTGGCTACAAACACTAATGCTGCAGACCCTTGCTGACCTGCATGTTCAACAATTATGGGCTCACCTTCTTTTGCAGCCAATGGAGAATTCCATTTTAGCATCTCCCTGCTCTCCTCAATATTCCAAGCAGCATCATGGGTCACATCCACACCCCTACCACGCCACAAAAGAGAAGCACCGATTTTGATACACTGACCTGTGAGTGCCACATAGCCAAAATGAACTGAAATAAACCTGAATATTCTTTCCCCTTGTTAAGTTCTTTTATGTTAATTTATTTCAGAAGTTATTATTGGATTTGTTTTTATTGCACAGTGTGGTTCCCCCTTTCCCCCCTACTGATTCTGATAAGCAATAAAAATCTATTTTTAATAAATAAAATTAATCTTACTACTTCACAACATATGCTACTGAAAGCACCCACTACTTGCTGTTGTAGAGGACGACCAAACGCACAGGATCAGTGACAGAGTGCAGTAATTACACATGTATAGCAGCCACCACAAAATTCAAAGGTGCACTAGCAGTGTTATGTTCATAAATGTACACTAAACACCACACAGTTCCTAATAGCTCCCAAAGCATCAGGGTCAGGTAGAGCACAAAATCCATCACACCACATTGTTGGGGCTGATTGTTAAAATGCTCTTTCAAGGCCTCCCTTTGCGGCATAGCTTCACATGGAGCGCTTCTAAAAGCCCTATCATCTGGCTGTTCACATTCAGTAGACAGTCACTCCATCTCTGCCCTCCACCCCAGCAGCAACTTTTCCCATTTGCCTCACAGATATTATGCCAGATACAAGAAGCAGCAATAACCATTGAGATATTTTTCTCACTGAAATCCAATCTAGTGAATGAACAATGTCAATGTCCCATCAGTCTACCAAAAACACATTCAACTGTCATTCTGCATCTGATGTGCTGATAGCTGAATTTCTTTTGTTGCCGTCAAAGTGACTGGTGTATGGCTTCATGAGCCAGGCTGAGTCCCTTTGGGATCACTGGTGGGATTTCAGCAGTGCAGTGGTAGTCTGTTAGTCAGGAAAGAATCTGCCTGCTTGCAGCCTTCTGAACAGTCCTGTCTTCTTAAAAATGGAGACGTTGCCCAGCCCACACTGATGTAAGCTAAACAACCCGTGATCCACCAAAAATTGCATAACCATAGAAAATTAGCCCTTTCTTTTGATGTATAGCAAGGTGGGTTAGTGCTAAAATAAAGATGTGTGCATTCTATCACCCACTGTGGTTTGTGAACCATTTTGCTGTAAATCCATTCTGAACTTGCATAGTCACAATCCTGCATAGTAGGTGGCGATTAATAGTCCTGCACATTTTCAATTGGGATTTTCCAACTCCAGAATGATTGTCCACTGACCAAGTGTTTCAAGTTTCCATAGAGCAATCACCATTCATTTCTCAGCTGCTCTCATTCTGGCGTCCCAGCACTGAAGGGCTGAGGTGAGCTCTGTCAACAGATCCAGAAATGTGACCTTCCACATTTGAACATTCTGCACCCACTGCTTGTAATTCCTAACCTGCATTATGATTTGCTCGCACCAGTCAATGCTTTTTTATCAGGCCCAGAAGTGGCGCTTCTACAGCTGTGCCGTAAATACCACCACCTACACTAAATTGGCTTTTGCTGTGTTCTACAACAGTCTGTCTTCCATGAATCATCATGTCCTCCATTGCTGATGATCTTCCTCTGCTCTGCAAATACTGGAGAGGATTTTTCGGCCTGCGTATGTGATGCTCGACAGTAATGCAGAGTTGTGCAGGCTCCATACTTGTATCAGATTGTAGGCAGTGAGAAGGGCCATGTGGGTTTGTGGGATTTTAAAATAAAGCATTAAAATTGTGGGATATTGATACCATTAAACAATGGAGAAAGTTGCTTGATGGGAACTTGACCCCTTTTCACCATCACCCTTGTTGTGACCGGAAATATCCCTGTGTCCACAACTACATACTATTGCAATAATATTTGTACAAAGTATGTACATCATTTGTATCATTTGAAAACTAGTATCTCACTACTCAATAATATTGTGGTGAACTGTATGTAGCAACATTATATGTAAACTTATGAAATCCCCCTATATGATCATTAGCACAAATTCAAAACCACCCAGTCCTCCATAGGCAAAGATTGTAAAGCAGGTCTAGCCTAAAAAAAAGAATGTGTATTTTATTTACTTCAATTTACATATAAGTAGTAAACAAGGCCAGCAAAACAGTGGGGAGAGATGTCAGGAGATAGCAAATTTGTATTTCAGCAAACACAGGTGTCGGATAAAGAGCATGGATCCTCCTCCTTCACCAGACTCTACATCACCTTCCTCACCAATGAATAAACTTTGCTTTGAGGGTAATTTTCAAAAGAATCCATTTCAAAAGTGATTTGGATTATAAAAGAAAGGAGCAGAAAACCCCAAGCTCTCTCTCTTTCACAGAGAAGACAAAGGGGCCCGCATCTTTGGGCCTCTGGAAAAGATCCTGACTGAGGAGATGGTCAGTCACCACCTTGCTGGAAGATGGTGGGTGAAAAAGGCCATCTTAAACAAAGCCTTGAAGCAGAAGTTGCTAGATTGTTTTAGACTTTTCGATGCATTTTCAAATATATTTGCTTGTGACCATTTCTAACTTTTTTACTTATACTTGAGTTCACTTCAAAGCGTCTGACAAAGTGGGATTTTCTCCCACGAAAGCTCATGCCATAAATAAATCAGTTAGTGTTTAAAAGTCCCACAGAACTCTGTTATTTTTCTGCAATAGACTAACACGGCTACCCCTTTGGAACTTGAGTTCACTTAAAATCCATTCTTCTTTCAGAGAGGTAGCCATGTTAGTCGATGTCAGCAAAACAAATATGCTAGGTATATACATACACACATATATAAACACGTGCATATATACCTAGCATATTGCAGTTTTTACTTCATCCATCTGAGGAAGTGAGTTAGGACTCACAAAAGCTTATGCTCTAATAAATTTGTTAGTCTTTACAAGTGCCACAATATTCCTTATGTGCTATTCTTCTTTCATTTGTTTTATTCTTTAATCTAAAACAATCCAGTGCTGTGTTTAAGATAAATTGCTTCCTAACTCCAGTTAAAATAGCAAACTGTTGAATATTGACTCCTTACATAGGCAATGGATCTTAATAACAAAACTTGTCCTGGAGAGGGCTAGACAGTGCAGAACACATGCTTTAGGGAAAATTTGGAACTGGGAGTGTGTTGGGTTCAACCTACAAGTAGTAACTAAGGCTGATGGAAACTAGAATGTCTCTGTTGCGTTGCTGGCAAGCTACTGGGTTCAATGCTGCTGAACCAGGGCTGCAGCCATATGCAGATACTCAGAGTGTGATCTGCACTCTGGTTAGCTATTTATGAGAGGCCCTGGTTGGAAGCTACCACAGCAAAGCATTGTGAAGCAGCCAGACTTGTGGGGTAGGTGATGACACAACCACTCACTGGTCTGAACTGGACCCCTGATTGTGACTATCTAAGTCGGCGTGTTTGCTCCAGGGAGAGCCAGCCCCTCATGGGGCTGGCTCTCCCTGGGGCAGCAAGCCCCTGAGTGGTCCGGGGGAGAAGGGAGCGAGGAGCT
>ML685831.1:550200-614998 GCA_007922175.1 Pelusios castaneus
CGCATGAGCTTTCGTGGGAGAAAGCTCATGCGATAAATAAATCTGTTAGTCTTTAAAAGTGCCACAGGACTCTGTTGTCTTAGTTTCCTTAAGTCGACTTAAGCAAGCTGCTTAAGTCGACTTAAGGAAACTTCAGTGTAGACGCAGGGTAAATTAAGTCGACTTAAGCAAGCTTAAGTCGACTTAATTTACCAGTGTAGATGCAGCCCTGGTGATTATGCACAGTACCAGCTCAAGGAGCCAAATATGCAAGCGCACATTCAACATGTGAACTGCAGCAGCTTTCTGCCAAAGTAACTTATGCTGACCAAAGTTTGTACTTTAGATGTAGCTTCAATTCTTTGCATACTTCCCACAGCCATCAAGTGCGCAAAGATGGCATGGAACAGGATGGGAGTGACTGGCCAGGTTCTGGTGAAGAAATAAGATGAATCCTTTCAAACTCCCTTCCTTCCGCAGAGCAAAAGAAGAACAAGGGTGAAGCACAATGCTTCCTGAGTTACTAATGTAGTGATGTAGCTTACAAACAACCCTTGTTTAGGGCTGTGTCAAAAGAAACAGCCTAGCCCAAAGGTTACAGTGAAGTTACACTGGGTTTAAATATGTAAAACTGAGACCAGACCCTAACCCCAGGTCTTTGCATAGTGTGGTATCCGTGCTCCCCTACACAGCATTTAATCTTTGCTTGCCTGTCTGTCTTCAGACAATGAAGGAAATGAAACGAAATGTTTTCATTCTACTAGGGGAACAATGATCTATGAAAATATTGCAAACTTTAGCTGATGTTGAACCAGTCCAGTCTTGAAAGTTTAATGGAAACAGAATCACTGTTTCTTCTTGCTGCAGGTACAGAACTTCTATGGGAGTTAAACACCTGCATCAAGAGAAGAATAAGCCTATGTGTTGCTAGGAAGTTTGGACCACTGGATTAAATTTTACTCCTACATTTTGGATAGTTAAGAAATAAAGCTGTTTTAAAAAGTAAAATGAAGAAAAACCCTGAAGGTTGAAGTTTCCAGTATAGAATTTTAAAAAGAAATTTTTAAATGTTTGTATGTGAAATTTTGTGTAAACCTGTGATTGTCAACCGATTTCTTGAAATTCAGTTACACTGTTTCACGGTCTGGATAAGATTATTTATGCCAATGAAAGGATGAAACAGCTCTCTAACTGATGGATTTGTAAACAATTTAAAATGGAGTTTATATGAGATAAAACGTCTTTAACTATATTGTGAACCTTTCGGATGCTGCTTAGGTTAGCAATATAACTTGCTCCAAGATGGTTTGCGATTGATATCAGATAATGCTGCTTTGGAGTTGGAGAGCAATTGTGAAACTAAACAATGTCCCTTCACAATCATTTTTTCCCATTTGCCCATGACCCGCAGAAGTTTTCTGTGAAGCAAAATGTCTGGGGTTGTTAATTTTGTTTAGACTGCATTCTGTCTACACTGTAGCAATAAGATATCTTTGTTTCTTTCTTTATATGTATTCAGATCCTTTATGTTTGCATTTTTTAATAGCCACTGGCTTCTATTTAAATTAGGAATATTGGCAGCCTGTAAAAAGACACTAAGCACATAAGTTTTGGGGGTTTTTTTGATAGCACTGACTTTCATTTTATTATAATGTGATGAATTTATCATGCTTTTCTGCCTTTCATTTGCATAAGAAAAACCCTCATTTTTGCATCATCATGTACCTTCTCTGAAAATAATAATTAACATGAACTTCTTTGACTGTGCAGAGCCGGCTATTTGCCTCAGAATATTCCTCTGGAGATTATCAGATACCTTTCCGAGGAGAAGGATTTTCTGCCTTGGCACGCTGCCAGCCGAGCTCTTTATCCTCTAGATAAATTGCTGGACCGCACTGAAAACTACAACATGTTCAATGTAAAAGACATATTCTCTTATTTTTTATTGTCCTGAGATGAACTAGTCCCCAGGCAGTTACTGTAACTGATCTAGGGATATTAACTTCATTTCTAATTATTTTTTATTTAAATGTAGGAATTGTCAAAATTAGGTTCATTTGCATTTGAACAGTGATAACGGTTATTTGAGGCATATGTAATGAATGAAGCAATCTTAGCTGCTCTTCCTATAAAATATTATGAAAAATAAGATGTTACACTTTTAAAAAACAATGTGTACTCCAAATTTTATACTTCTATGGCACCACTAGACTACATTTTCATTGAGGCCCAGAAGAAGCCTGCGCAGAAATTAGCAGGATGCATGCAATTGAAGTCTATATTACTAGTCATTATTTTCATCCTGAAAGGCATAGCAAATTCAATGTACTTCCCTTAATTAACAAGGATTAGATCCCATTTGAGTCAAAAACCCATTCATAATTGAGACCAGGGAACAGCAGTCACAGCAAACAGTAGATAAGCCAAATAGACATGACAAACATTTTAAAATGTTACTTGAAAAAATATTGCCTAGTCTTGAAGCATATTTGTTAAAAAGAACACTGTTGTTGGCATAGGTTTTAGTAGTATTTATTAACAATTATAACCTGTATTAAGCTTGGGTAGTGGCAGTGAATTTTATGTTCTCTGCATCAATTGAATGATCAGCCACATGTATATAACTTTCTAATACAGTTGAAATGAAGAAACTCGTAAATACGTCTGATAGGTTGAAGCAGACATTTTTAAAATACATATGAGTATGGAAAATTTATATCAAGAGTATGTTAGAGATTAATAAAGAAATACTGGAGATGTTTCTTCATGAACCTATGATCTGGGGTCTAGCTCCAAACTAGACAGGTCTAATGTAAAATTATACTTTTTGCTTTCCTAGTCTATCATTACCTGCACTAAAATATCATCATTAAACAGTCATTGCTATTTCACTTTTAAACATGACTGTGTAAAGAGAATGTGATATTAATAAACAAAAATGGTAAAATTAATTGTAGGATTGTGTTTTATCATTACTGATTCTTCCTGAAATCTGAACGCAAAGTTCATAGCAGAGGAAATATAAACTAATTCTAGTTAGAGAATAACTTACTTAGTCGAGAAAGCTGTACTGTGCATCTCCTTTTATTCTGTCATCACACACATATGCACTTGCATCCATAAAAATAAAATGGATATTCTCTTGCATTAGTTCATTTGAGTTCTTTTTTTTCAAAGTCGAGAATTCCAGTGGCAGAAAATTATGCTCTGACTATAGTGACAATAACCTATTTCACAACTTGTCACTGAATGTAAAGATGCCTAATGTACAAGACGTGAAAGTCAGATAAAACATGTCTTCTGCTGTCTTTGATATTTATACACAAGAAGAACTAAATGGACATTGAAATAGTGTCATTAAATAACGCAGTTTTGATGTGCAGCACACATTGTTCAGATTTTAAGATCAGCAGCTGCACCTGTGTAATGGTTTTGCTGTAGCTCTGAAAGTGAAGACAATCATAGCTATCCATTATCTCACTACATGTATGTGCAGTATGTCTCTTTAAATGTTTAATGATGGCCATTACTCAAACATTCATTGTGAAGCCAAGACTGGCTTAGCTAGAGTAGACATTAGCCTGTCCAAGCTCCAGCAATTCTTCAACTTTGCACTGTGAGTTCAAAATGCCGCTAAAGTAAACAATTTATAAACTGCTATATTTTATACCATTGAATTGGCTAACGCAGTAGACCCAGTCATGTAGGTGTTCTGTAGACTCATCTCCCATTGATGTAAAGAATGGGATTGCATACAAAATATTGCAATACCAAACCCAAATCAAAGCATTTTGAAAGTGGGACATTATGAAAAACAACAGTTAACAATATGTCAACTTTGAACTGGCAAATCAAAAATAAAGTTTCCTCTAAAAATATATTTAACTTTTTTTTTCTTCCAGGAATATATTTTAAAACAAGTTGCAACGATGTACCTCAAACTTGGATGGCCAACGAATAATTTAAACAGATCCCTTGTTCAAGCAGCCTACCAACATGAGTACTGTTATATTTCTTTGTTTATTTTCCCAGGAGATAGCTGTAGTAAAGTGCTTTCCCAGTACTTAATGTGAACTTCAGCAGCATGAGATACCTTTCCATCCTTATCCTCCGTTCATTTCTCTTCACTTGAAGGGATTAGCTGCTTTGAATCAATTTCCTTTGCCTGGATTTTTGAGACCGAAGACATGTTCTTGGAAAGCTTTAATTTAAGTGATGGCTCCATTGGAGATACTGAGTCCACTGAAGTTAGTAGGGCTGTGTGAGTGTAACAGCGCACATTTTGATCCATGGCCCTTAATTACAAATTGTGACTTTAACAACATGATGCCTAGTTGTTCCTCAAGGATATACAGTAACATCATCTTTAATATTTTTGTTTAATTAAATATTAGCAGCTTCTAAGAAATGTAATATTTTCTTGTGAGAATTTTAACATGCTCATTTATTAATGTGACCTCATTAGAGTCTTTCTTTGTGTTTTGGACTAACCAGAGAATTGCGGCGAGAAGTCATCATGCTGGCCTGCAGCTTTGGTAATAAACACTGTCACCAACAGGCTGCAACATTAATCTCAGATTGGATTTCCAGCAATAGAAACCGGTAAGTGGAACAGAAATATGCATCTCCATTCCCCACAACTCATAACGAATATAGTGTGAATGCATCTCTTCAATACACGCTTGTTGCATAGAGGTGAAAAATGAAGCAAAAGTCACCAGCTATCATTTAAAGCATTGCAGAGTTAGAAGGGGTCGGGGAAAGACCTCTTAATTTGTGGTCCTTAATTTGTGGAGGAAGTGGAGCCTGTGTGGCCTCCTCCACCTCCTGAGAAAAGAAAAGGAGGTCGATTTTAAAGAAGGACGTAAAGGAAGAAAGAGAGGATGCTTGGTAGATGAAGACAGAACTATTTCAGGAATAAGGGCAACATGAGGGAAAGTGTTAACGCTGTCAGTGGGAAAGGAGATGAATGGGAGGAGTGAGGTAAAAGTTTTGAGAAGACCTAAAGGAGAATAATGGGAGAAAGGGGATGAGGAAATGCAGTAGAGGGAAATACTATGTAGAGCTTTGTATGTCAAGATACAGAACTTGAAAGAGATGCAGTAAGAGGCAGGAGGGTGACAGAGGAATTCAGGGAGGGGTAATGTAATAGGAGCAGTGGGGGGCATTAGCAGCCATATAATGGACAGACATGAGCTAGAGGCAGCAAACAGGCCAGCCAGAGGTTTATCTAATTCAGGGCATTGACATGATGCAAAGTATGTATATATGTGCAAAGTATTAATAAATCTTTGCTGTCAGTCATACACAACGAGAACTGTGGAGGTGGGAAATTTAGCACTTGTTAGGTCAGCAATGAGAAGCAAGTCCAGCATTTGAAAATTAATGAATAAATAAAGTAGTGTAATTATTAAATCTTGCAGTTATCCATATAAAGAGTAAGGCAAGTACGGGGGAGGACCACAATTTTCTTGTGAAAGAATCATCCTTTTCTAGAAAGCAGTTTTCATGTGTCATGTGATCTGGTATTTTGTTTCTAGGTAAAATATTTCATTTCGGTTACAATTTCCAAAAGCACTGAAGTCCCATTTTTGAAACAGAATTAGGCACTAATTGTGAAAAGTATTCAGGTGCATAAAGGTGCTGAGAGGTGGCAAGTGTGATTCTCAAAAGTACCTAAGCAGGTTAGATGCCTAGCTCCCATGGAAATCAAGGTGATTTGCCTTTCAAACTTACTTAGGTACTTTTCAAAATACCACTAAGTGTCTGCTATGTTTGAAAATCTGCTCTTAAGGATACCTGTACATGACAAGCAAGATCCTGCAACAGTGAGTCTCAAAGCCCAGGACTACAACTCATGCTGCTAAAAATGTCTGTGTAGATGTTGTGTCTGGGCTTTGAATCTTCTAATGGGGAATGAGCTTAGGGCTCATGCTCCAGCCTGGGTCCAGAAATCAACACCACTATTTGTAGTGCTGAAGTGTGAGCCCAAGTGTATAGACACTGTCTCTGATGCTTGCTGACATGCTTGGTGTACAGACATACCCTTAATGACTTTGAAAACGGGACTTTGGGCTAGATTTGCAAGAGGGATTTAGGCACTGCAGTGCCGGGTATTGCAGTCCCTAATTTAAGGCACTCTGCCACCTACTGGAATTCACAAACCCAGGAAACATTGGTTGGGGCTGCTCCTCAGACAATGCTTGGGAAGAGTTAGGTGCCTAATAGACAGAATAACAAAAGCCCGCACTTAAAACAGAAAGCTCTCTACACTCACACCTCAAAGGAGATTAGCACGTAAATCCAGGCTGAAGGGAGGTGCCTATCTTTGCTCAGGGTTCTCATGTGTGAACCTTCTCCTTGAATCAAACGCCTAAGTCAGTTCAATTTTCTCACAGAAACTGAGAAGGAGGAGGTGCCCCTCTCTCTTTATAGCCAAGTGGTGAGGGAACTTACTTGGAAGTTGCATATCTGGGATCAAGTCCTTGCTCCAAATCAGGCAAAGTGTCTCCCACCTCCCAATGAGTGCCTTAGAGGGGTGTATCACCAACACCACCATTAGAGCACACACTGGATTGGATCCCACAGGCAAGAGAGGCAGAAGGATGCCTAGTCTGTGAATCCTTGCAGACTTAAGCATGAGCTAGGCACTAAACAGCTCCATGGCGTGTGCACCTAGGCAGCGTTTAGCATGACTGTTAGCACTACTAATAGTAATAGAGGTGCCTACAGAGTTGGGTGGCAGCTGAACTGTGGTTTTGTGAATTCCAGTGGTGCCTAAATGTTGGACTTAGGCACGTAAAGTGGCAGGTACACACCTAAGCACTCCTTTGAATCTAGTCCTTAGGCTTCTATGTCACATGAGTGCTTTTGAAAAAATTACCCAGCGCCTATGAAAATATACCGGAAACTCCGAAAAGAAAACGTCATTAAAAAATTGGTGAGATTAGTTCTATATGAAGAATCCAAGCACTCACATTTTAAGCGAATCCTTATCAATATCAAAATTCACAAATAATCAACAATGCCAGATACATAGGTAGGTATTCGCAGGAAAATACAAAGAGAGAATCACAGGAAAGGATGTGCACAAGTAATTTATTAAGGTACTTTTTTGCACAAGCAAAATTATTTAATCATATTTAACATAATGTATTAAAATGCACAGCTGTAGGTAATGCAGAGTTTAAAAGCTGTCATCCTGGAAAGCCTTCCCCCTATATCAGAAGAGGCATCAGAACAAAACTTACTGCTTTGCTAACAACAGCCAAAAGGAAGGGAACACGTTTAAGAAGCTGTCTGAAATGTAATTTTAGCTTTTCCATGAGGCCATTCTTGGGGACCCGAGATTGGGACTGCTGGAGTACAATGAATGTTATGGTGAAGGCCTCAGAGCAGGGCAGAGGAGGAGAAATAGTAGTCAGTTAAAGCTATACATATCTGTAAAGAAACTGGACAATTTTGAAAAATAGCCACCACAAATAATGTAATTATAGAACAGGGATTGACATCAGATGATAAATAAGGGTGCAACTCACAAAGAAAACAGATTTTGTTTTATTTATATTTTAAGATTATAGGTACAGGTCTTTTCCCCCACCCCAGAAATTGCCAGTTGTTCTCAGAATAGTCACGTTTTGAATATGACTAACACACTGACAGTCTGAAAGTCTTATTTTGGAGAGGCATCACTTATTGTAGTTGAAAAACTTCCAAACATTTTATTAGCTTAGTAGTCATAAAATCAACTTGTACTTCACAAGACCAACGTTTACATAGATTCAGCATATCTGTTTTTGTTCAGACAGTAGTATGGCTATACAGTGCTTCAGATTTCTGCCATAGAAAAGGGATTCCATTATTACCAATAATATTAATGATTCTATAAAAAGAATTTAGTTAACCTGGAGAGTGAGACAGAACAGAAAGCAGCACATATTCCCTTAGCTGTGTTAGCTCTGCGGTGTTAATATGAGTATAATGGGTAAGCAGACACAACTTGGAATACATACAAGGAGCAGATAGGTAGAGTAATTAGGGGCCATTTGTTACGGTCATCTTTCTGATCATAACTGTACTTCACTTAGTCTAATGCAATATTCTTGTAATGTTATGCCCTTACACACTACCTGTCTTAGGGTACGTCCACACTGGAGCCTTAGGTCGACTTAATCGTCCTTAAGACCGCCGTGTCCACATTGGGCACTTATTAAGTCGACTTAAGCGCTTCCTTAAGTCGACTTAATAACACCACCTCTTAAGGTCAACCTAAGGCTTAAATTGACCTTATTAAGTCGACTTAAGCCAGTATAGATGGGGAATAGCTCTGAAGTCGACCTAATTGGCCTCCAGGCCCCCTCTCAGAATTCCTGGCCACTCCTCCATCGACCTAGCATCTGCCAGTGTGGACGCAGGACTGTGGACTCCCTAAGTCGACTTAACAAGGTCAACTTAAAGTTGACAGCACGGAACAGCACGGGGCCCACATAACCTCTGTTTCCTTTTGTTATATTTCCACATATGGGTATCCTCTGACCCAGAATTTGCTGAATACTACAGTAAAAGCCAAAGGCAATGCTGTGCCCCGAAAGATCTATTCTGGAAGCTGGAGTGACTAATCCAATGAGTTGATTGACAAACAACGCTAATTGGAAGTATTGCAAACTCTTTGGAATATAAAAGCACAAAACAATACTGGAGAGGTTGACTCTTTGGATATGTCTACACTTACAAAAGCTAGCTCAAATTAGTTAATTCGAACTAACTAATTCAAACTAATTTTAGTTTAACTTAATTCAAACTAGCATGGCCCCACTAGAATGCTAGGTCAAACTAGCCATGTCCATGCCAGGCACTTGCTTAGTTCGAATTAGTCAGTTGCATGAAGGTCAATCTGCTGATAAGTTCGAACTGATATGGCCACATTGACTTAATTCGAACTAACTGTTTCGAATTAAGAGTTAGTTTGAACTGTATAATCGAATGTATTCATTCGAATTAAGGAGCCCTTAATTCGAACTAATGAAAGCTTAGTGTGGCCAAGGGTTCACTTAATTCGAACTAACTTGCAAGTGTAGACATAGCCTTAGATATCAATCAAATAAGATTCAGTACTAACAAGCTAATATGAAGTTAATTTTTTACTCCTGTACACATTTACAGGCAGTGGAAGAAGTTACTTAGACAGCTATGGAATCTTGGCCACTGGATATAGTCAAGTTAGAGCGAACACACCTTACTAAGGAGTTGGAGTGAACACACCTTACTAAGGAGTGGTTTAGGAATGATAAAATAAATCTTGCTGTGATGCTTGATTAAATTGCTCTTTAGAGATTCTTTCCATCCCAAATGTTTCTGTATTTTACTTGTATAGTTTAATTGGAGGCAAGAAGAGGGCAATAATCAAATACAACAACAAATACTTCTGCATATTTCTGAAGGTTTTCCAGTAATACTGTTTAATATAATAGGTTCAAAATTAATTACCATGTATTCTCCATTCCAGGAGATTGAAATGATTATAATAATCATATATTGACTATATTTTGTTCTTTTACCATGCAAATAAGTTACTACTGCTGACCAAGCTCAGCAGTGAACTGACCAGTGGTACTTACATCTGCAGCATATAGTTTGAAGAATTAAATAAAATGCCTTTTGGGGTTAAAACTAAATACCCAGTCAAAGAAATAATTATATCTCCTAGGGTGCATCTACACTTACAAATTAAGTCGATTTAAGCTTGCTTAAGTCGACTTAATTTAATCTGTGTCTACACTCACTTTCCTTAAGTCGACTTAAGGAAATTTCAAGTTGACTTTATAAAACCTCATTTAAAGTTGACTTTTCCTGGCTAAGTCGACTTTATAAGATTAGCCCTAAATCGACTTAAAGTCAAGGGCTCCAGGGCTCCCCCACTGCCCTCCCTGCCAGGATGGCTGGCACAGCCAGAGCCTGGCGCGTGCCCCCCCCCCCCCCATAGAGCAGGACACAGCCCTGCCTACCCGCTCCTATGCCCTGCCGGTATCCCTGTCCTGCTCAGCCCCCATTGTACCCAGGTACAATGGGGCAAATGCTGAGCCCCCTGGCAAGGTCCCCTTGAAGTCGACTTAATTTTTGAGTGTGGACATGCTAAGTCAACTTAACAAAGTCGACTTAGCAAAGTCGACTTATTTGGCCAAGTGTAGGCATAGCCCTAGTGTTTTAGTCTTCTCTGCAATATCAATAATATTTGAGTAACACCATTAGACTTCCAAGCATAAACATTGTTACTTCTTTACAAAAAATATACATTAATCTTCATGAGATTAGCGCTCATGCGTTAGAAAGAAAGTTTTTTATTTCTAAGAGGCTGAGTCCCATGTTTACCAGAGTATCACTGCTAAATGTATGAGAGATTTAGAAGGACATTCTCCACAACTCTGTAAATTTAATCTGTTGCACAGGAAATTCCTTTCAGTGACACTAATGCAATACTGCACTGGTGTGCCAATAGCTGATCTCATTGCCTGATACTTGTGTCCTAAAATAAATGATCAGAGAAAGAGATGGCAGCCATTTCTGTGGCTGAAAAATTATGATAATTTTGAGAACAAAACGCTTAATGACAGTACAGCTCTCGGCTGCAGGAAAAAATGACAGAGAATGACTCAAAGTTCACATTGGCCCCAAAGTCATCAAACAAATATCTAGCCTTTGGAAAGTGGCTCGAAGATGTGTCAATGGACCTGTGTGCTCATTCTGTTCCAGGACAGTGCAGGATTTTAATGTTAGTAAGCTCCAAAAAAGAAATGGTTCTAGGAAGTTTTTGTTGAAAATCTGAGAATGAATTTTAGTGTTAGATTTACTTTCCTTTTAATTGATAAATTAATACAGATCCGATAGTTTTATATACCTGATGGGATCCACTTCAGTTTACTTCAGGCCCCACAAATGCCACTGACGTGTGCCTGTTGTGGCAAACTTGATCTTTATACAGTAAGATGAATACATAATTCCGGAAGTGGACAAGAGGGAAGCCTCTGCAGGGAATAGGGAATGTTTTTATACCATGACTGAAATTTTGGTTGTGGATTTAGAAAAGGGAGTGCCGGAATTCAAGATACAGACAAAATGCAAAACAACAGAAGCTATTGCTTGCTGAAAATAAAGACGTTTGCAGCTACCGTCATCTAACTGGGATGATCCCAGCGATGCTCCTTCATGTGTGAAGAAATACATTACTCACACTCCTTGGTTATGACAGCACTGTGGTTCGTCCTAAAAAATTAACAAAATTACCATACAAAGTCTGCCTGAGCTTGAGAATCAGCCTTGTTACTCTCTTTAACCTTCCTAATGCATTGGTTTTGAAGGCAAAACACAGTTTGAAGAGCATTAGCATTTGCAGCATGTGTGCTGTGGGTCTGTTATAACCTCTAAAGCTCAGAAAGAAAAGAGCAGAGAACAATAGTTTATAAACTCCTGAAGTGTGATGTCATAATAAAAAATGATGGCCCGTCAGCATCTGCTGTGACATCCCAAAGCATGACTTAGTGAAGCCCCTGGGAAGGGTATTTCATATTCAGAGCCAGTCACCAATGGATTCTCAGATTTTTCTTTCTTTTGAAATGTAACCCATTCCCATTCACCAGTTATCTACATTCCAATAGTTGTTGGACTAGTTGCCTAACATTTTTCACAGAAAACAGCTAATACATACATTTGTTTAATCTGATCCAGTATCAACTGGGGTAAGAAGCATTGGGTTTTCCAATCTTCTGGCTAGACCCATGCCAAGTAGAGATCAGAGATATTTAGAAAATCTGTGATGATTAACAAACTACCTTCAATTACTATCACAGATTGATTCACATTTTTAATACAGGTAGCTTATAGGCTAATTTACATTCTGGATTGATTAGGTACCTTTTTATTTAATTTATCTTTTACTATTTATATTCTTCTTCTTCTGTACTGAGTACTTTGATCATTCTCAAGTACTCAGGATATTGGTCTAAGCCTATGCTTAGTGGCAGCAGCTCTTGGTATCCAATATTTTTCAGTATCCTGTTTTCATAGAATTCAAACAGGGTAAGTTTAGGGCTGAATTCTCATGATTAAAGAGGAAAGCTAAAAATAGATTTGATATCTCTTGGCCTCCAGCTGTGAAACACTCTCGTTAGACTAAGATTTACCTCTAAGGTTAGTGACATTGTTCTGATCTGGTAACCTTTAATCAGTTGAGCTGGAATTACTCTGGTTATTGACATGGGGGTTGTCTTACAGTTTAGCCTACCAACATTGAACTTCCATAACATTCAATTTATTCTTAACACTTTGTTTTCCTTTATTCTATTCTAAGTATACTTTTTGTAGTTCTTATGGTTCAGAAGATGTGGTCAGGTGGAGGGAGGCATATGGTTCACTGTTAAGTAAAATAACTTCTAGCTGAATAGATTATATTTACAATGATACAGTGAGTTGAGCCTGTCAAAATAGACTGTCATCAGCATCTTTTCTGTAACACAAAGGTCCATAAAGTTTTCACAGGGCACTGTTCCAACTTCATGCAGGAGAATAAATAGGGACTGCCAGGAGATGCTGTATGGATAAATATTCTGATTCTTAACCACCAGATTCCTGTTAGATTTCATAATCATATAACATTTTATGAAAACAAATGAATCAGAAATTATAATTTTGAAGGGTTCAGGAATGCCTCTGAGCCAATATATTAAATACCTTATTCGATGCTTCCCTCCCATGAAAACAAAATCTGTAGAAGAGGAAAAATGCTTTGCAGTCTCCACTTCATGGTGTTGGCACTCCAAGCTTCCTTGGAGTAGAAGGATTGCCACCTTGAGTAAGTAGAAGGAGAATGTTCTGGAAAACTTACAAAACCTGGACTGTCCGTGCATTCTGTAGCCTGGCCTTCACATTCCCCTCTATCACCAGGTCACATCGCACATCTTGACATTTACATTCCTTCCATATATACAGAAGAAACCATCTTTGCAGGAAATAGAAGGTAGTTAATGCTGGTCCAACTGAAAACCCATTGAACACTGGCTTTGATTTGTTGGTACAGAGGTGTTTCCATAGATTCCTTGAGAGAAGGTATGCCATGAAGCTGCCATGCCTTTCCTTCTCATGAGTTTCAGATCATTAGCATCCACTGGTATACATCTTTCTTCCCCTTTATACCACAGACCAAAGAGGAACATATGGGACCTAGCTATTGAAGCTAATACTTTAAATTATAGCACCCTGAGGCCTAATGATCTAAGAGATTTTTTTTAAATGTATCCATTTGGTTACAGGTTCATCCAGTGGTTTCTACATTTGTCATTTTAAAGGATTCCCTGTAAAATACTCCTATAACTGAGCACAGTGTTAGAGATGTTAATTTTCTTTAGATCAGTCATAAGAAAGGTTCAAGTCATGAAGAGAGAATGTCATCAGGCAGGTACTTTGCACAAATACAATACCCAAGAGCCCTAATTTGAGAATACTAGATTCCCATATTCAGTAAGAACACTTTGTATTTACTCTTTAAGAGACAATTGATTCACACTAGATTGGCTGCCTAATTTGTTTCACCTCTTTACTAGATCAACTTTTAGCTACCCTGTGGAAATATCACCATGAAGATAACATTGCACTGCAACAATTGTTACATATTTGTAGGCTCAAGTCAGTGGTAGATACACATTTCTTAGTCATTAATTGATATCTATTGTAAGGAAGCCTGGGCCAAGTGACAGAAAATCAAATCCATATACCAGAAGTAACAGTTCCCTTTCTTTTTCTTCTTTGTCTTCCTCTGTCCGCTGCTTTGGGATGCATTGTCTTGTCACTTCATTTCACATCTGTTCACTAAAGGTCTGATCCTGCAAATACTTATACATGTGCTTAATTTTATCAGTGTGCATGAGTGTTTATGAATGTGTGGCTTAATGATTTGAGTTAGGGATCTAGAAGACACGTTAGTGTTGTACAAAATTTTGATGTTCATCACTTAGGCTGCGTCTACACTGGTAAATTAAGTCTACTTAAGCTTGCTTAAGTCGACTTAATTTACCCTGCGTCTACACTACAGTTTTCTTAAGTCGACTTAAGGAAAATAAAGTTGACTTAATTAAAATTAAGTCGACTTTATAAAACCTGCTTTTTAGTAGACCTAAGACTTAAGTCGACTCCCAAGAGTCGACTTAAGCCAGTGTAGCCATGGGGTAGCCCTAAGTTGACTTAGGGCTACCCCAGGGCTATACCAATGCCCTCCCTGCCAGGGGGGGCACAGGGGTAGCCTGGCATGCCTCCCCACCTGGCAGGGCAGAGCCCTGCCCACCCTTCCCCTATGCCCTGCCAGGGTCCCTGACCCCCTTTGCCCCATTGTACCTAGGTACAATGGGGCAAAGGCTGAGCCCCCTGGCATTGGGCAAGGGGTGCCTCCCTGCCCCCGTGGACCTGCCCTAGGTCCCCCTAGCCCCACAAAGTTGACCTAGAGCATCCAGTGTGGAAGCTCTAGGTTGACTTTTTAAGTTCCCCTTTAAGTCAACTTTATTTTTAAGTGGAGACACACTAAGTCGACTTAACTAAGTCGACTTAGTTAAAGTCGACTTAAATTCCCCAGTGTAGACATAGCCTTAGTTTTCAGAAGTCATTAGACTTATGGTATCTGGGAGAATACAGAGGAAAGGCCATCAATTTGTTCATTCATATATATATATATATATATATATATATATATATATATATATATATATATAAACACAATAAAAACAAACAAGCAAAACCCCACATACTTCCTTCTCTGTTACCAACCTCTATGGCTATGTCTACACTGGCAATTTAAGTAGACTTAAATTAAGCCACGTCCACACTAGGCTTTCATTGAGTTGACTTAAGAAATTCCTTAAGTCGACTTAATGAAAGTTTAAGTCGACTTTATAACTACCACTCATTAGGTCGACTTAAGCCTCCTTAGGTCAACCTAATCCCAGTGTGGACACATAAATCAACTTTGTTAATTCAACCTAAGGACAGTTAGGTCTATTTAACAAAGTGGACTAAGTCGACTTAAAGTGTTGCCACTTGTTAAGTCGACTTTAATAAGGTTGATTTTAAGTCGACTTAAAGTTGACCTTATTAAAGTCGACATAACAAAAGTCAACTTAACTTTTCTGGTGTGGACATAGCCTATAAGTTTTAATTACTTTGAAAATTCATTGTTAGAGATTTGTAACTGTGTGGATACAGATGTAGATATACATATATTTTGCAATGTTATTAAAGTACAGCCAGATGGTGACAACCAATATTGCTGAAGTAATGTAGCTAATTGATAGGTTGTTACAACATTCGAGTGGAATCTTACAGTCAAGTCAATAAAACTGTTTAAGGACGAAGAAAAGACTGCTGAGTACATGAGTTAATCAAGGAAATAGTGGAGATGGTGTTGTGAAAGAGGATCTGGGGAGTACATCTAATAGATGAAAGGAGTGCATCTTGTTACAAGTAAATGGAAAATTTGTTGTTTATTGGGCACTTCCCCCAAGTAACAGCTTTGCTCCCTCAGTTTCCTAGATGATCACAGAAAAATCTCCTGTTCCTTCTACTGATTTTATGTAAACATTCCAAACAAATTAATTTGAAAACTTTAGAATTTAAACGGATATGCCTGAATGTTCTATTTGTTTGTTCTATATACAACCAAAATACCCATGACAACAAAGAAAAGCAATTTGATAAGGAGGTTCATGTATTGTACAGAGAAAATGCCAACAAAGAACAAAACAACAAAAAACGACAGCAGAGGGGGGCTGCACAAGTTAATATATAGCTTGCCATTGGGACATTAAAAAACAATGTTCTATAACTGGCACTGTATATAACTAGAAAAATGTACTGGCAAAAGAATGGATGTCTTTGTGGTTAAAGGTATGGACCAGCCCTGAGGTTACTTGAGTTCAGTTCCTGTCTCTGTCCCAGACATCCAGTTTGACCTTCAGCAAATCACTTAATTTCTCTGTCCCTCAGTTACCAAAAGGGATAATAATACTTTCCTTTCTACCACCTTTTCATTGAAATCCTGATTCTACTGAAATAGGTAGTTTTCCTGCTATCTTCAGGGGGTCCAAGATTTCACCCTTTGTCTGTTGTGTCCATTCAGATGGTAAACTCTTTGGAGAAAAACAAACAAGGGCTATGTCTACACTTGTTAATTTAAGTCGACTTAGCATATGTACACTCAAAGTTTAAGTCGACTTAAAGGGGACCCTGCCAAATCAACCTAGAGCATCCACACTGGATGCCTAGGTCGACTTGTAGGGGCTAGGTGGACCTGGGACAGGTCCATGGTGGCAGGGGGGGCACCCCATGCCAAGTACCAGGGGGCTCAGCCTTTGCCCCATTGTACTTTGGTACAATGCGGGCTGAGCCTGACAGGGACCCTGGCAGGGCATAGGGGCAGGGTGGGCAGGGCTCTGCCCTGCCCTATGAGGGGGCACGCCAGGCAGTCATCTTGGCAAGGAGGGCAGTGGGGAAGCCCTAAAGCCCCCTAAGTCGACTTTAAGTCAATTTAGGGCTACTCCATGTCCACACTGGCTCAGTCGACTTTCTAAAGTTGATTTAGCCAGCAAAGTCAACTTAAAACGAGGTTTTATAAGGTTGACTTAATTTTTCCTTAAGTCGACTTAAGCAGTAGCTTAAGTCGATTTAAGGAAAGTGTAGTGTGGATGCAGATTAAATTAAGTTGATTTAAGCAAGCTTAAATCGACTTAATTTGTAAATGTAGACGCACCCAAGGAGTCTTGTGGCACTTTTAAAGACTAACAAATTTATTTATTGCGTGAGCTTTCGTGGGAGAAAATCCCACTTCATCAGGTGCTTTGAAGAAAGAGACCTCCTTCTCTTCTGTGTAAATACAATACCTAACACAATGGTTCTCTGACTTGAGTAGGCTACTGTAATAAAAATAAATAATAAAGACAGGCAAAAACTGTGATTAGCTTCTTAGAAAAGACGTATAGCAATGTACTGTTCACCATGCAACAGCATTTGTTTTATGTTTGACTATATTCAGTGTTAATATATTATTCCATATGTGCCATTCTTTTAATATTTTCTGAGCTTTGTAACCTAATAAACAATGTTTTAAATAGAGTAATCAAAGAGAATACGTTTTGGTTAAATGTTAAACTATTAAAAAATAAAGAATGGTGCTTCTGATTAATTTTCTTTATCAAATGTTACCCTAAGTGGTACTGAAATTTGTCACTTAATCAAATAACTGTCTAAACTGCATTCAATTGAAATTAGAACACAGTTTGCCCAGAGGATAAATAATTATGTTCCAGTTTTATAAGAGTATTTCTGATTGTTAGAACATTGTTTAAATAGCAGCAAGTACATACCAATTAATTTTAACTTAGAAGATTATTCTTAACTCAATTGTAAAGCTTCGGTATTGTTTTAAAAAAATCCTATAAAGGCACAGCAGGATTTTAATCAAATTTTTCTCACTATTTAATTTTTAACTTTTTTCCCCAAATGTTTAATTTTTACACATGGGCTGTGCTAGCCACATATCTTATCCTCACCATCATATCTGTTTAGCAAGACAAATAAAGTTAAATTAATCACATCAGAACTCAAAATGATACTTTCAAAAAATAATTTTTATCATCCCTCTGAAGTATCCATCTTATTATCGCTTTAAAAAATAACAGGAGCCTAGATAGTCCAGAAGAGATTTAATATAACAAGAGAATAAGTTCTGCAGTGTTACTAGTTAAATAATACCGAAACAATAATTAATTTTACCTGTTTAATTCAATTACTCTCTTAGGCCAGTATTCTGCATGTTCAACTGGTACTATTGAACTGCAATTTTAAAACCACATTTTCCAGGGAGTTGTAAACTACAAAATCTAGACCTGAGAGATTTTCACATGTTTAGATAAGTATGAAATACAAGCTCCTAATAACTGGAGGGAAGAGGTAGCAAGAATCCCCAGAAATGGAGAAAATTCAATTAGAAAGTTTACTGTTGAGGCAGTAGTTAAAGAGAAATGACTTTGGGGATATTCACATTTTCAAAAACAATTTTCATTTCTGCAGAAAGGACCCCCCCGTCCCCCGCCTGTCTATAATCCTGATTACAGATCTCTCATAGGAGTAATTTGTAGTTTTTCATGGCCGTAGATTTTGTAGCTTAAGCTTTAAAAAACTCTGTGTGTGTGTGCATTTTTTCATTTTGTCCTAATGACTTAGCTTATACAAGGAGAACTAAAAATGTCCCTAGAGCACTTGGTTGTATGATATTGAACAGATCTGCTGTAGTGCTGCAAATGCGCCTTTACAGATTTTGTGTCAAAAGTGTTTCATTTACAAAAAACAGTGGCATTCAAGCTATTGACAGATAATCAATGCTATCCGTGTCCAAATCCTTCTTCCTCCACACAGGATACTAATGATCTTCCAGAACTGACTGTGTTGATGTTCAGATCACTACTCTTGTCACTTAAAACAAAAAAGATGAGGTAGCCAGGAAAGTCTGTTGAAGCTGATGAGCTATGCTGTAACTTGTGAAAGATGGAAGCCTCAGAAGCGAGGAACTCTGTCCTTGCTATCTTTCTGAGGTCATACATCCTCCTAGCTGTCATGGTGTTCACTTAAGTAATGCCACTGATCGTATCCAAACATCGAGTGGTAATCCCTCCAACGTGCTATGTGTGGCACTCTGATTAATGGGACAATCAACCTGCAAAGAATTACGTCTTTCCAGATACCTTTTAGTTCCTTGGTGCATTTGTTGACAAGGAAAGGAAGGAAGGCAAAGAAAACAGTTCTGCTGGGAAAGTCCAATAAGAGCTACTCTCACTTTTAAACATGATGCAGTCTCAAGTCAAGGCAATAGATACTTCTGCAAAACAGTGAAAACTGTCTGTTTGGACTTCTTGTCACACTCACTGAGAACATCTGTCGTCTTCTCCAAATGTCATAATATCCTCATCTCATTTTCATTAAATATACATTCCTCTCGTTGTTGTCCATGTATTAAATCTAAAATTAAGGAAAATATTAATGCAACATTGATGTTACACAGCATTTAAACACACCAATAAAATAACTGCGGAATAAAAAATTAAAGCTCTCAGAATAAACTGTCCGCATTGCACACAACTTGTATATATTCATATGTATGGTGATAAAGTTAGGCTGGAGGGCTATGGAAGGGTATTTGAGGGCAGATATGTTAGCCCTAGAATGATAAAAGCCCTTTTCCCTGCAGGCAGGAGGAGGTGATAGTAGCCTGATTAGAACAGCTGAGACTAGTCAAAGGCTGCTTCAGCCCTTTTAAAATCCTGCCTGTGCTAGAGGGAAAAGGGAGAGAAGGGTAAGTTTCTGGACGGTTTGTGTTAGACGGAGGAGAGACTTCTCAGGAGAGGAGACAGCCTTTCCCCAACTGGGGCACAGAAAAAGAAAGAACTCTGACACTAGCCTGAGGGCAGGACTGAGATTGCTCTGACCTCAGGCAGTGCCACCCAGGGCTGTCCCTGGGGGGGGCGAACGGAGCAATCGCCCTGGGCCCCGCGGTTATGCGGGCCCCACGGCCCCCCCACAGCCACACTCTTCCCTGCTCCATGGGCCGGGAGCACTAAGCCCAGCCTCTGGGCTAGCCCTCCCTGCCCTCGGGGTGGAGCAGGTGGCCAGGTTCCTGGCTGGGACACCGGCTGCAGCAGCCTGGGGTCCCGGCTGTGGCCGGCTCCCTCCACCGGTGGCCTCCGCTTCTGGGGCTGGACCCAGAGTCGGCTCCCTGCCAGCGGCCTCAGCCTCTCCACCCGGGCTGGCTCCCTTCTCCCCGGGACTGCTAGAAGGGAGCTCCCCGGGACTGCTCAATCCCTGCCGGACGTGAGCTCCACGCTCCCTTCTCCCCTGGACCGCTCCGGAGCCTCGCCTCTCCCTGGACCTAACTAGTCGACTTAGAAAGTCTAGTGTAGACACTCTGGCTATGTCTACACTTACTAAAGTTAATTCAAATTAGTTAATTCAAACTAACTAATTCGAACTAATTTTAGTTAGTTCGAATTAACTTAATTAGAACTAGCAAAATTTAGTTTGAACTAAGCAAGTGCCATAAATAGTTTGAGTTAGCAAATTGCATTGAGTTCAATGGGCCGGTTAGTTCGAACTAAGCAATTAGTTCGAACTAACATGGCCACATTGGTTAATTCAAACTAACTAGTTCAAATTAACCCTTAGTTCGAATAGCATATTCGAATTTATTAGTTCAAATTAAGGAAGTCCTAAACTCGAACTAATGAAAGCCTAGTGTAGCCATGGCTTAAGTTAGTTCGAATTAAGCTTCCTTAATTCGAACTAACTTGCCAGTGTAGACATAGCCTCTAAGTCCACTTAGTAAGGCCAGGTTTAAGTTGACTTAAGAGTCCTGTGTGGACTCTCTAAGTCGACTTAATAAGGTTGACTTAAAGTTGACTTAGTAAAGTTGACTTGGTAAAGTCGACCTAAATTTCTCAGTGTAGACATAGCCACACTGAGGCAGGGGCAAGTATATTTACACCATTGCTGACAGGTGTTTTTCCAACCTATTCTTAGAAACCTGCAATGACAGGGATTTCATAACCTCTATTTCTTTAATCATCTAGCCTTACAGTTGGAAAGTTTGTCTAGAGACAGCTTCTGATAATATTGACCTTATTTACACTGAGAACTATGCAGTTTTCCTAATTCTGCCCTAGCATTGATGCATCTCCATTGGTACTAGCAACTGAAGAAGGCTGAGCACCAATGTTAGGAGAGTTACTGAAAATTTTTAGTGCTTCAGGGCATCAATGTTTAGAAAGTAATGTGCTAAGGAGACCAACAACACCAGAAAGAAACTCAGAATTTGACTTTTTTTGTTTTGTTTTGTTTTTTGAAGGTCTGTGCTGTGCCTCTTTCAGTTAGATACATAAGACTTGCCTGTGCTGTGATGTGATGTAATATCATGCTAATGTGAGATTGTCTATCATGATTAGAGGTGGCTGGGTTTTCACACAATGGTTTGTTTGGAGTGTGTATAAGACAATATTTTTCTGTAACCGTATGGGGAAACTATCATAGGCTAGCACATAACCTGATAACCAGTTAGGTGTATAGTGCCTTTGCCTTGTCTCAGTGGCTAAGATATAATTTGGAGGCTTTTCCCCCTTCTTCTCTGGACATACCAATGAGCAATAGAAGCCTAAAAATGTTGAAGAGGTGTATTATTTTCCTGTGCCAATGATTGAAACATGACCAAAGGGATTTTGTTGAAATGTTACAATAACTCTCACCATTGAATTGAGGCTAAGAATAGAAAGCTTCAGTCCATAAATAACTTTTCTGAAGGACTTGAGTATGTAGAAAAAAACTGGCTTTTAATGAGCATCTCGATGTGATGTTCAATGTTACTTGTGCAGCAGTATAAGATATAATGAAATTTACAAAGAAAATTTCACTTTTCAGTGTCATGATACTGTAACTCAGATATCTGTTTGACAGTAGCCATAATCACAAACTGTTTTCAATTTTCTAAATAACTATTGCATCGTGCTGCCCACCGCCATTGTAGCTCAGCCAATAGTAACTGGGAACCTTACATTTTTGGTAGAAATTGTGATAATAAGGAGGAAATATTCAGCAAAGTAGAAGTGTATTTTTCTGATTAGTTTCTATTTTAATCCATAAAAATATTCTTCAGTGGAAAATGTTACACCTTATAAACATACATCAGAAATGAGAGAGGGTAATAGAGTCTGAGAGCTGAACTCAGTTGCTAGTATATGTTGTTGGTACCAGTATATGTGCTGTATTAGGCTGTGCGTTTTGGCCTTGAGAGACTGCTTCAGTAAGTCAGGGTCTGAGATTAAATTACCTGAGCTGTCCATCAACCCTCAGTGACTTTATTGCATAGCTATTTACCCATTGGCATGCTGATGAGATAGGTGAGTCTCTATATATTTATTTTTCTCCCAGGAATACCACTGTAAGGCAATATTTACTCAGACGACATCACGCCGTCAGTTGCTTACTTAGCACCATAACAGAAGACAACAATCTTTAATGGTTATGGATCAATAGTTTTTAGTAGATAAATAGTTTTACAGGTAAAGCACAAGATGGTTTATTAGATGGGTCTCTGCAGGACACCACTAATCACATCAGGGAACAAGATGACTTATGCACTTCTATACAACATGCAATAGAAAAAAACTGTGATCAGAGGGGACTTCAATTTGAGTAACATATTCTGGAGCTCTCATGCTGCCAGCACTACAACAGCCTTAGAATTTCTAAATATTATAGATGACAATTTCCTACTTCAAAAAGTATTTCATCTAACATGGGGAAATTCTATATTAGACCTTGCCTTGACGGATAAAGAGGAACCAATCACAGAACTAAAAATAATGGTAACTTAGGTACAAGTGCTCATGACTCAGTCATATTTATAATGTGGAAAAAGAATAATGTTCAACGAGCGATACATATACTTGATGCTTTTAATGGGTCAGTTTCACAAAGGTGAAAACAATTTGGAGCCAAATCAGCTGAAGGAAATAATCAGAAAAATGAGAATGAGAATTGAGAATTGCATAAGAACAATTTATTAACTGCCCCATCAGCCACAGTTAAGGAAGAAGGCTCTGTGCAGTGGTTCCCAATCTTTTCGACTCAAGGGCCAACAGTTCCCACAAGTAGTGCCCTTCCCCTCACACTGCAGCCAGAGGGGAGGAGTTCAGCAAAGAGGCTCTCCCCTCCTCCTAGCTGCAGCAGGGAACCAGATGTATCCTGTAGCCCATGTGTTCTGCCTGGGTCCCTAGGTAGTAGTTTCCTTCTGCAGCCAGGGGGATGAGAGATCAGTGCTCCCCTCTTCTGGCTCCAGTAAGGACCCCAGCACTTAAGAACCTAGGCAGAGTGCTATGATGTGCTCCCTCCCACAGCCAGTGGAGGGGAACGGCAGGCCACTTTCAAAGCCCCCACAGGCCACTTTTGGCCCAAGGCCACAGGTTGGGAAGCACTGCTCTGTTGGATAAAAAAAACAGTTTAGAGGGGAAGTGATGGCAGCTATAAGAAATAAAGAAAAATAATTGGAAAAAAGGGAAGTAGACAACTTGTGATTTAGATTCACTGATAGGAATTGTAGCAAATCGGTAAGGTATGCAAAGGGACACAAGGAGATATCTATGGCCAGCAGAGTTAAGGACAATAAAAAGGATTTTTGAAAGGATATTATGAACAAAAAGAAGACTGACATTGATATTGATTCATTAATAGATTGAAATGGTGGAATTATTAATAATAAAGCAAAAAGGGCAGAAGCATTCAATAAAAAATTCTGTACTGTATTTGGGGGAAAATGATGATGTAGTCATATAATATGGTAACACTTCCTTTCTGTTCCGCACTCAGGAGGATGTAAAACAGCAGCAATTAAAGTTTGTCATTTTAAAATCATGAGGTCAAGATAACTTGTGTCCAAGAGCTTTAAAAGAGCTGGCATTTAAAAAGGGTAAATGAAATGACCTGGGTAATTGTAGGCCTGTCAATCTGACTTCCATTTTGGGCAAGATGATGAATCTATTGATGTGGGATCTAATTAATAAAGACAGTAATGTAATTAATGCCATTCAGTACAGGTTTGTGGAAAAAATTGTCAAACTAATTTGGTATTTTTTTGCTGAGATTATAAATTTATGTTATAAAGGTTATAGTACTGATTTATTATACTAAGACTTCTGTAAGGCATCTTGGTACATTTTAATTAAAAAAGCTAGAATGATATAAAATTGACATAGCATACATTAAATAGATTAAAAGATGGCTGATTGATAGGTTTCAAAATGTAATTGTAAATGGCCAATCACCATTGAGTGGGTGTACTTCTATTGGGGTCCCACTGGGATCAGTTCTTTACCCTTTGCTATTTTACATTTTTAGTAATGACTTGGAAGAAAACAAAATCATCACTGATAAATGTAAATGTATAGCTCTTGAAACAAGGAACATAGCCCAAACTTACAGGATCAGGGACTCTATCCTAGGAGGCAGCGACTCTGAAAAAGATTTGTGATTATGGTGGACAATCAGCTGAAAATGAGCTTCCAGTGCTAGGTATGATCAACAGGACCAACGCGATCCTTGAATGCATGGACAAGTGAATCCTGAGTAGGAGTAGAGAAAGGTTGTCTTACTGCTGTGTTTTGCACTGGTGCAACCACTGCTGAACTCTGTCCAGTTCTGGTCTGTACAGTTCCAGAAGGATGTTGATAAATTACTGAGGGTTCAGAGAAGAGCCACAAGAATGATTAAAGAATGGGAAAATATATTGTATAGTGATAGCATGTTAACAAAGAAAAGATTAAGGGGTAACTTGATCACAGTTTGCATGGGGAACAATCCCTTAATGATGGTCTCTTCAATCTAGCAGACAAAGGTATCAGAAGAGCTGGTGTCTGGAAGTTTAAGCTAGATAAATTCGAATATGGCATGCATTTTTAATAGTGAAGGCAACTAACCACTGGAAGAACTTATCAAGAGCAGGGTGGATTTTCTGTCATTGGCCATTTTAAAGTAAATCTTGGATGTTTGTTTAAAAGATATGCTTTAATTCAAACAGAAATTAATTCAGGGGAGTTCTGTGGCCTGTGTGATACAGGAGAGTTATCTAACTGATCATAGTGCTCTCTTCTGGCTTAGTTATCTATGAATCTGTATGAACACATACCTTTTTTTTTTAGAAGGCTCATATACATGGCCTGATAGTTATATGGTATGTTTGTGAACTGGGAAACTATAAGACTATAATTTTATACACCTATCAAGTTGTGATGGTTGTGGTCAGGAAAGGAGTTCCAGGCATATGCTATGCTGTCAGAAATTTTACCAATTCAATATTAGATTTTGGAAATTATCTGTGAAGGGAAAACTCAGAAGATTAATGTCATTCAACAAAAGTTTGTAATTGTTATATTTTTTATAGTCTTACAGGAAATGAAAAGGGACATGGGACATTACTGTTTTATTATTCTGAAGCTCCTTATTAATGCAGTGTTCTATGGGTTGCTTTTTTAGAATCCCACTAAACGTCAGAGATGTCGTCTACTGTACAGGAGTTTCACTGATGGATGAAGATGTATGGGAATTCATTTGGATGAAGTTTCACTCTACCACAGCAGTATCGGAGAAGAAAATATTGCTAGAAGCCTTAACTTGCAGTGACGATAGAAACTTGTTAAACAGGTGGAAATAACTATTTATGTGATTTTTGATTTTTTGTCAGTAATAATTTATGCAGTAGTGATATTGCTGCCTCACCTGAACATTTATCTGTAAATGAGAGAACCTTTTTTTAAGAGCACAGAATCTAGTGACTTTTTGATCAACTTGGTCTCATTGTAGAGTTCATAAAGATACATGATAATAGCAATTTTACATAAGATTTTTTAATTTAAAATATGTGTGATATTTGGAATCTAAATAAATCTTTTAGCAATCTGTGGTGTTTACTGGCATTCTAGAGATGTTTTGTTATTATATGATGAGCTTCATAGATCTTATTTATGGAACTAAACAGTTTTTTTTCCTGAACTCCTAAAGGCTTCTGAACCTGTCTCTCAATTCAGAAGTTGTCCTGGATCAAGATGCAATTGATGTCATAATCCACGTAGCTCGAAATCCACATGGCAGGGACCTTGCTTGGAAGTTTTTCAGAGAAAAATGGAAAATATTAAATGCCAGGTAGAGATAATAGTTATTTGTTATGTCTTATTTTATCTGTATATTTGTAGATATTTTAACTATCCATTTCTCTGTCTACTTCACTCTCCTCTTCGCATATAGATATAGATGAATTTATAGCTATAGAGAATGTATTTTATATGCACGTTAGATGTGCAATATATATAAAATACTTAGATGTGCATATAAAATACATTCTCTATAGCCATAAATTTATTCATAGATGTATATATCTACCTATTTATGTATATCTCTTATCTATATACGTGTCCATTATTGTATTGTCTTTGTGATGGTATGTGGTAGTTATATACCAAAGCCAAGAGTTCTGTTCTTACTTAAACAAAAAAACTTCCCCATGGGAGTATTGCCTGTTAGATCTGATTGGAAAAGTTGCTTCACCTTCAGAACATGGTAGCAGAAAAGTAGAGAAAAGCTCTTTGCAATTCCCCACTTTTTTAGGAGTGGAGGAGTGTTGAGTACAGTGGAGCATCATTCTCTGTCCTTCCAACTTTATGGTAACTTTACACACAACTTTCATTCATTTGAAGGACCAGCCTTTGAATGGAGGTACATGTGACCAAGGGGGGGGGGGGGGGCCGGTAGAGCTTTGGAAAGCCACTCTCTGTGGTGTGCTGTGCCCATAGCTGCAGCTGTTTCCCTGTGTAATATAATTTGGAGTCTTGCAACATTATCTTCTTCAGAATCCCTACCTATGCTCTCAAAACTCATCTGAAGGGGTTCTTGATCTAGGTTGAGGCAGGGAACCAATTGGAGATATTCTTGGTTCTTTTTGGATGTCTTGAAAACCAGTAGAATTTCACTGCCAATCACTGGACATAACCAGGTTAAGAGAACGCATATTTCATGTCAGCATCATGGACAGTTCCACCACAAGCAGATGATTTGCCAGAAACTCCCCAGGAATATAGAATTTGGCCTTGTGTTTGCTGTCCATGATGTTTTGGTTGAAGTTTTGTGGGCTAGCAGATTATATGGGCATTCAGTGCAGCTCAAATTGACTTTGAGAAGAAATTTGATTTGCAAGATTTTAGTCCAGGAGCAAATTTTCAAAACAAAGTTTCCCAAGCCAATTTTAAGTTAGAAGGAGGTGGGAGGGGAAGATCTTTATTTTTATGCTGCCATAAATCAAAATGTCTTCATTTAAATGCAGTGTTAACTATTTATCTCATTTTTCCTGTGATAGCAAGGGGTATGTCTACACTGGCAACTTAGGTCGACTTAAGGACTCTTAAGTCGACCTAAATTATTCCATGTCTACATCTGACTTTCGTTAAGTTGACTTAAGAAATTCCTTAAGTTGACTTAATGAAAGCTTAAGTTGACCTAATAACAACTGCCCATTAGGTCAACTTAAACCTTAAGTCGATTCCTTAAGTTGACTTAAGGACGGTGTGGATGGGGAGTAACCCTTAAGTCGACTTTATTAAGTCAACTTAAGGGCAGTTAGGTCAACTTAACAACGTGGACTAAGTCGACTTAACTTTAAATCGACTTAGTCCACTTTGTTAAGTCGACTTAATAAGGTCAGCTTTAAGTCGACTTAAAGCCGACCTCATTAAGTTGACTTAATAAAGTCGACGTAACTTTTTCTAGTGTAGACATACCCAATGTGCCTTACGAGCAGCAAGGAATTTAGTCTGTGCAGTGGGGAATTTCATTATCTTGATTTTGATAGGGAAGTGACAAAGGGCTCTCTTCTTGATTCAAGTCCAGCTTTGTGCTACCCCAGTCTTGGGGCTACTCAATACTGTGCATGTCCTTAAATACAAATTAGGGCTTGTCTACACAAACATTTAGTTCACAGCAAGTTGGGGAATGAATCTACCATGTCCTATCCTGGCACACATATATCCTGCTGACATGTATGAACAGTTCATTAATGCACTTTGATCTAATCCTCTTTGAAACAGAACCAGCTTACAGCCCTTCAGTGAGCTGTTGGCGTATGTCAGCAGGGTGCACATGGATAGTTAGTGTGGTAGGCTAGTGTGGTGCAGATTCCTATCCCACCTAAATGTGAACTAAATGTTTGTGTAGATGAGCCCTTAGAGTAGCCCAACTGGGAAATCACCCACATATGGGGTACGTCTACACTGGAGCCTTAGGTCGACTTAAGGAAGGTTAGCAGATTCCTTTGTCCACATTGGGCTTTTATTAAGTCTACTTAAATGCTTCCTTAAATCGACTTAATAACACCACCTCTTACAGTCAACTTAACGCTTAAGTCGACCTTATTAAGTTGATTTAAGCCCAGTGTAGATGGGGAAAGCCCTTAAGTCGACCTAATTGGCCCCCATGCCTCCTCCCAGCTACCCACAATGCACCACTACTCTGTTGACCTAGCCCCTGCCAGTGTGGACACAGGCAGTCGACAGGAGTTTTCAATGTGGACTCTTTAAGTTGACTTAACAAGGTTGACTTTAAGTTGACTTAAAGTCGACCTTGTTAGGTCGACTTAACAGAGCCTCCAGTGTAGACATGCCCATGGTTAGCAGTGAATATGCTCCACCTGCATAACTGGCATTTCCAGGACACATTGTACATTTTTGTAAGTGCAATACTTTAAAGGCAATGAATAGAGCTCTTATTACATAATCCTGAAAGACTGAAATGACTCAAACATGTCATGCATATAGATTTTTGTAACAGGCAGTTGAAACCTTCCATGAAAGGTTGTTTTAAGCATCATAAAAAAATATTCACTGAAACACCCAAGATCTGACACTGACTGAGGAATGCATGATAATATTCAAATTTTATGTTATTAGGATCTTTTAAAAATGTGAGTTCAGTTTCACCATGGGTTATACAACATTTCATTGCAGACTTTTAATCAAGGCAACTGTAAACAGTGCACTCCAGACTCCTCTGCTGGTCCGCTCCTTGTCCCTCCCCAGGCACGCTCAGACTCCCAGCTTTAGTGTCACCAGTGCTCCTTTTATTTGATTAAACAACACACCACCAATTATATACAATTTCCACCAGCCTAACAGCACCAGGAGCCACACCAGTTCAGCCTAGATCAGGGAAACTCAGCCCCAGTTGTCTGCCATTTTGCCTTTAGCTGGCTGGTTCTCCTAGCTCCTCCCTTCTGTTTCCTCCCTGGGAGATTTTATGGAGCCTGGTTAATGATCCCACCAGCTGCTCCCATCAGCTCCCTGGACAGCCAGCTCACCCAGCTGTCTTCACTTCCCCCTTGTTTAGGGGTCTGGAGCAGGGGCTAGCCCAGCGCACTGCTACAGCAACATACTGTCCCATATCTTTTCTCACTATTTTTATTTTGCCATTACTAGATATGTAATTTTATTAAATATTGTAATATTTCCAATCTACTTTAATTTAATACAGTATTCATCTCTATGGCATTTTCCATGGAATTTATTTTGAAATACTTAGCATTTTGATAGAATAATATGAAGTACCGGAGGATAATTAAACCATGCTAAATCTTGAATTCTCTTTGACTGTGAAATAATGTGTATCATTGGGATGATACAACAGCAACAAATATTATTCTCTCATGATATTTTTAAGTATATTTGTCAAACCCCTGAACCAAACTGTAGAGAATGAGAAGAATTTTCAAGAGTTTAAATCCTATTTTCAAAAGTGACGTAGGTCTTGAAGAACCTATGTCTCATTAAAAATTAATGGAACTTAGGCTCCTCAGTACCTAATTCACTTTAGAAAATGGGACTCAGAATCCTTAGGCGCTTTTGAAAATTTTGCCCAATGTCTGATAATAGGAATTCCTGCATTCCCTAATATAGGCCTGATACTACTCTGCCTTGTGATTTCATTTACAGCTGGCCAAATTAGGTAGGAAATGCTACCACAAAAATCCCCACTTATACACCTACTTTCCACAGGTGAAATGTCTAGAAACTCTGAACATTATTAGAAAATCAGGCCCTTTAAATACAGGAGCAAGACAAGATTCCTCTCATTCCTAGATGAACTATTTCTGTGAGGGAGGAATACAGGTTTGCTGGTTCTCTAATGCCATTATTGTTTTCTGTGATAGTTTGTCAAGATCAATAGTGGAAAGAGCAAGTTCTTTTCCACAAATATAGACTTAATTTTGTATTTAGTATTTGAAAAATAATTTTTGAGGTGGCTTTTTAAAAAACTTGAAGTTTTGCAAGTAGAGAGCATGGTTAGTGGGTACTTTCTTTCCATGTCTGGATGAAGGGAGATAACCAGGGCAGTAATTCACAAAGACCTAGTTTTTAAGGAAGAGAATATTTTTACTACTACTTGTTTACACTGTGGAAATAGTGCAGATTACTTAGAAAATAAAATCCCAGCAACTCTTTTCATGAGGTCACTTCTGTGAAATGGACTAGTAACCTTGTCCAAAGGTGCCATCGCAGGTGTTTCCAATTTTCTGGTCAATTATGAGGTTGAGTTGAGAAGATAACAATAGAGCACTCAGTTAGAAAGCCTAAGTATGCTTAAAGGACCATGAAATCCATACATCTTCCCATAGGAAGCATTTGCCTCTGGATGTCTGTGTATGTAAGTGTGACTGAAGCTTTGGAAAAACAGATGTGCTTGCTGATATATCCATGAATATGTAGGCGATCTTAGCTATGGGTCAGCCTGGGCATTTGCCCAGGGCTCCATGCTGGGAGGTGGGCCCCACCTGCGGGGCCAGGGCAGTGTAGCTGGGGGACTGGTGGCGAGGACCCCCTGTGAGGTTGGGGAGGGGAAAGTCATGGATGGGGCTCCCCCTCGTGGCATGAAGGGGGCCCCATCCTTGACTTTTGCCCAGGGCCCCAGATTCACTAAGACCGCCTCACATTAATAATTCAGTTATTGGTGAACAAGGAGTAGGAATTTTGTTACTTGCAACACTGTTCTTTACACAGAAGTTCCAGGTAATAAGCAAAGGAACTTATCCTTAAAAATAGAAACTTTTCCAAAAAAGCGAGTTCTTTCTGAGGGTTTTATATTTATTTAAATAGAGCTTTCATTTTTTGAAAGACTGTCTGGCTTTCACAACTTAAAAGTTTTTAGAGTAATGAATTTTAGTATAAAGTTGATAAAAACAGAAAAGAAGGCTGTGCTTGTGGTAGAACATTTCAGGAATTGGTTCTCCAAATCTGCTTGAAGAAAGGATATCTGTGAACCTAATTCTGCCCTCAGATAAATGTGTGTGCATAGATGAGGGCAGAGTTGAATTTGCTGTCCTTAAACACAATTATGCCCCAAAAGAGGTAAGTAAATTAGGTGGTATTTTAAGGACCAGTTCACTGGTTTTATTAGGTGACTGTTTCTATGTTGAATTATGCGAGTCCTGTTTGGCTTCTATGAGAATTGAACTCTGCCTAATGAGATTTCAGAGAAATACTTGCAGGTATAGTGCAAAAACTCAGGCGCCATCCTTTTTCTTGGTTTATCTTTAGTCTAATACACATAGATTTTTTTTTTTAGTTGGGCACACTAGACTTTTCAGACAAGCAAAAGTGTTTTAATAACCACTTCCAAAGTAAGTGAATGTGGAATAGCATA
Source organism: Pelusios castaneus (assembly GCA_007922175.1). Lineage (NCBI taxonomy): Eukaryota > Metazoa > Chordata > Testudines > Pelomedusidae > Pelusios > Pelusios castaneus. Next base: position 581,485 of record ML685831.1, read on the forward strand.
GTTCAGTGAAGTGCAATGTATCCAGCAGCAACAGCAACATAGAAATTTGGCTTTGGACACCCATCATCCATGGCTCCATATTGTCACTGGCTAATTACTTGTTTGAGAGATGCCATCATCCCCCTGTTTTTCTCCTCAGAGCTTTCAGGGCTATATAGGGAAGTTAATTTAGGCTGAAGTAGGGTGAGAATTTAAAGTGGAATAACTATTGCTGATTAACTTTATCTGTGAATACTTTCATTCCAGAATAAGAGCATCCATAAAGATTTAATCAGGAATAATTAGTCCACTTTAAATTCACACCCTGCCGTACTCCAGATTAACTTTGATATGTAAGCAAGCCTTTAAATACTGAAAGCAGACAATAAGATTCAGTTCATTTATGTAATGGCTACTAGTTATGTAAATAAGACAGATGAACTAAAATGGAAAAAAGAACGCACAACTAAAAGAAAGTATGTTTTAAGACTTCAGCTGAAAAGGTACCACATACCCCTCTACTAGACTGGATGTTCCTCTCCCTCTTAATTTTGCACTCTATATGGACCTGTAGACACTGAGGTCATTTTGAAGTGGCTATAGACCTTGAATGGAAATCGCTGTTATTAAAAACTTCCATTCATCCCATATTGTACTTATGCTAATTTTATATGTGTGTTTTTCTGCCTTTGAAGATATGGAGAAGCATTATTTATGAATTCCAAACTTATCAGTGGAGTCACAGAATTCCTTAATTCTGAAGAAGAATTAAATGAGGTAAATATTCCATGTCTATAATTGAACTTATTTTTGTCTTAATTTTTTTAACCTTTTAAATGTTGGGGCTTAAGCAGTATCACCAAGGTGACAGCAGCTGCAAAGATCATAGGAACTGAAAAATCTTTCTGCTGAGTGGGAACAGACAGTGGTCTAGGGAGATAATGAGTCACTTTGAAGTTCTCTCACTCAGTACAACCATGACAGTGGAGGAGGAGGATCCAGTCATATAGGAGCTCTGGTTGCATAGGAGGTGACAAGTCCAGCCTGCTACTGTGCAGCACAAGACTATCGGTTTGCAGCTGTTCAACCAAATTGCCAAGGAGCCTGGGTGGATCTCTAGAAGGGAGATAAAGAGAGCAAGTCCTTTTCTGCTGCACGACAGTATTAAACTTATTCTAATCTTAATGCTGGAGTCACCACTGTGAGTTCCTGTTGCTCTCCCTAAAGTATGTAGCTGGGGAATCGGGTATGTGACATTGTGATTTTAAACGAGGATTTTTAGCAGTTTAGAAATATTTTAGGACTATAAGCTTGTTTGTAAACTTATTCTCAGCACTCAGACTTTGGGACAGAAGATCATGGATCAAATTCTGCCCTCAGACTGAAGCAGTAGGTAGTGCTGTACTGCTGAGGGTGCCATCCGTTGGTCAAGATGTTAAAAACTGGCTTCTTGTATCCCTTTTAAGTAGATGCTGTAGAAAAAGTTAAAAGCCTCTTGAATTGTAATGAGTAGGCAATAATGTCAATGTTCTCTCTTCTGTTCCTTCACGTACATTAATTAAATATGGAGATAGCTGTGAATCTTGCAATTCTGCCAGATTCTACTTCAGTAATTAGATACATCATGCTTAACTTAGCCCGATACTTCAATTGAATACATCATTCACCTGCCTGTCTGAGGTTGCGTGGTGATTTTGTGGTGAGCTTAACAGCTGCCGTGTGTCATCTCAAATGGATGAAATGATTCTTATAAAGCATAATCATGGCAAACCAAAGGCTGATTACAGTCCTCTTGGGCTGATTACAGTCCTCTTGACTGTGCTGTTTTCTTCTGTGCACCTCAGTTTTGCCAAACTCAGAACTTAAGGAAGAACACTGGCTAGCTTCTCCTAAGGCCATCCATTTGGGAGTGACATTCCAGCCAGTTGTCAACATCGAGACAGAATGCCAGGGCATGCAGCACTCTGGGTTCTCACCTCCGCAGTGTTGGTCGCCTGTTCCACTTCCCCTGAAACAACCTGGCCATGAGAGTATATCAGTAAAAGAGCCAAATATATGGTCTTCTCTTAAAAGATGCTAAGCATTTTCTGTGAGGTGTTCACCACTGTCTGTAAGTTCAGTTAATGTTAGTGGGAACTGAGGTTGCTGAGTGCCTAAATTGCAGAATCAGACCCTTTAGCTTTAAACAACTGCGCACAATTCTATAATCTATGTTCAGGTTTAGAGGAATGGAATTTAGCCTCACCAGGAAAAAAACTGTTGCCAGCTATTAATACCCTCTCATAAAAATCAGTATTTTGACATATGAGCCTTGCCACCAACATGTGATACACCCTACCACCTCTTTTTGTCTAAATCTAATGTTAATCCCAATAACATCAGTGCCATTAGCAAAATAACCCAAAATCTAGTGGCACGTCCACTCTTACTCAAATCTGATTATCATACAAGACAGAGCTAATTCTGTTTGCTGATCAAGGCCAAAGATTCCTTGTTATAGAACGAATCTTTCAAATAGTCCAAAATCTGAGAATAATTACCAACAGACTGCTCTCAATGAACTCTTTCCACTGTAACTATGGTTAATAACTTCTTAAACTGATCTACTCTCTCTTCTAAACAATCAGCCTGTGCATCAGCAACATAAATAGTTCTGCAAGGTTACGTTAAACATTCATTATAATGTTTGATTAAACCAACCCTCTTTAGAGGCAGCAGGGTTGCTCAAGTTTGACTTTTGCTTATAAAACTGGACTGGGAGAATTTCCAACACTCCCAATATAGTTTCTTAAGTAGGAGTAAAACTTCAAAGCAGCCCAGCTGTCTGCAAAATGTAGCAGCTGGGCTACAATAGAGAAAGAGGAAATCATATTAATGTGATCCAGCATTGACATGTCAATATCTTATAGTGCAATTTGAAGCAAATGCATCATGCCTAATTGGCACAGTCTGCTGTCTTACTGCATTTTGCAATAAATCTCTCTACATGATACTACGTTTACTTCACCAGTGATCGTAGAGTTTTCACCTAAATATCTGACTTGTTTACATGCATTGGGAAGACTTCCTCACTTCAGTTCCATTTTAAATATTTAATTTTAAATTGTATTTCCAGCTAAAGAATTTTATAAAGAGCTACAAAGAAGGAGCTGCTTCCTCTTTCTCTCGAGCTGTCGAAACAGTGGAAGCCAATGTACGGTGGCAAATGCTTTATAAAGAAGAACTATTTCAGTGGCTAAGAAAATCCTTGACACATTAATCTCAGTCTCTAACTAACCATTTAACATGAAGTTGTGCCAAAGGAGATGCAACAGGTGAAACTCTGAGAGCATTTGACATTGAAATGGTGAAGATCAGATCAGAGCTACAGGGAGTTTTCTTGCATCAGGCTCTTGTTAAAACTGCAAAGGAACTCTTGCAAGAAGAGATAGTCATGAATGCTTGTGAAATCCAGTCTTCAGTGTACATGACCAAACATGATATTAAATGGTGCATGTAAGTGTTACCGTCAGTTTGAAAAAACTTCAAAGAGTGTTCTGTGCATGGTTGTACGGTCCTTGCCTGTATTCCAGCATGCTTACTTATAATGGCCAAGTTTTGTATGTGAATTCCGTTCCATCAAAGATGGGCATTATACAAAAGCACAAAGACTATCTATGACAATCAGTGTTGCAATGAACAGAAGGAATAGAGAAGAGAGGGCTCCAAACACGGGGGCAGCACAAAATGTGAAGTCATCCTTACATGATAGATGCCAATCATTTCAGCACTCAGATTGTCTCTTACTAATTATAGAGATGCCAACTCATTTTTGAGTTGCCAGTTGTTATATATGCAGTCTCCCCATTTCTATATTTAAATAAAGTGTACATACGTTGAGAGACAACACTCACGTAGTATACAGTAATTTCATAAGCTAATTATATTCTCTTCTTATTAGTGAAAAAAAAACAATTCAAAGCTCTAATCATGAAATGTATGCAATGTTTATGATGAGAATGTTGGAGAGCTGCTTGGACAGACCCCATAAATCGCCACCTCTGAATGATTTTATGAGGCAATGGTATTCAGGGTGTTTTACTCAATCGGTGTGGTAATTGTGCAGCTGCTAATGCACAACAAACAACTACCATAAATACTCAACAAACTCAAATGGATATAGGCAAAAGAGGAGAATAACCTGGATTCATGAACACAAAATTAACCAGTAAAACAACCTTGCACATAGTAGGCCAGCCTCTATAATGACCAATATAAAAGACAAATAACTTAGATTCACCATGATCGTGTCAGCTTTGAATGATATTTTCCCTCAGATTTGCTCCTATCTTTTTTGCCAACTTCTTTTTTAAAGTGAAATATGGGTATATAGTTGTAGTGGCTAATGTTAAGAAAGCTCTTTTACTTCTGTTTTCCTTTTCCCAGGATTCACATAATGTATTTCAGAAATGCTGGTCTAAACCTCAGTGGGTTTTTTCCCCTTCCCAATCATTGAATTTGCTAGTATTCAATGGCCTTTTGTGGCCCATTGGGGCCATCTATTGGGAATGAAAACTGGTGTTCTCATTTTAGACCCCAAAATTCTCCCATGCTGTGCAGCATGCAGAGGAGAAGAACCACAGAACGATCACAAGCAGTGGGTTGTGGTAATTCAGAGATTGAGATAGATATAGACTGGAATTTCTGTCCTCATCATTTAACTGTTTCTGACCCTTCTGCAACATGGGGACACCATCTTTGTATAGCTGAGGGAAAGTGGCCAATCAGAATAGGGAGCATTTTACACAGCAATTCAACTTACAAAATGCATCATAGTAGTAACTTATCTTCAGCAAGTTTTTCACAGATGGGCACTGTGGGCACTGCCTAAGGAACTATTCTATATCAGCATAGTGAACTGGAAGATGGGAGTGCTAAACGGGTTGTAAGGAGAGAAGAGAATCTATAACATAGCCCTCTTGTTTCCGTGGAACTCTGTTCCCCACATCCCCTGAGTATTCGGCTCTGCTACATGCATCAGGGGAAGTGGGATTATGCCCACAAAAAATCTTATGTGTTAAATAAATGTGGTAGTCTTTGAAAGTGCCACAGAACTCCTCGTTTGTTTTACTGACTGCAGTGACATTAGTTGATGCAGCAGAAGAGACTAGCCCAGGAACAACAGATCACTAACCTCCCCTTTCATGTCTTTTTATATGGACTAAGTGTAAGAAGACCTGGTTTAGACATTTGTTCCACTGCATGCTAGCACACAGCACGGCTGGATAGCGTGACCTTACAAAAGAAGAGGGAGTCCGTTGCTCCTGATAAGCCCTAAACGTTAGTGTTGCAGTGTTTTTAGTGAGCTTCTGCTTTCCTCCAAGAGATGTTTTCATATCAGTGTTGAATAAAGTACTCCTTATATATCTTTTACCTACCTCAAAGGGATGTTGTGAGGCTTGATTAATGTTAATAAAGCACTTCAGTATCCTCTGATGGATGGCGCTTAAGAGTGCAAAGAGTTGTTATTATGTGGCTGACAAAACTCTGCCACAACACCAAGATGTAGCTGCACTTTTAAAATTTGAAGACAAAATACCCTGATGATCTATCATAATCGAAACAAAGCCAAATATGCTTGACCAGAGCCCTTGGCAAAGCCCTTCAGACTTTTGTTGATCAAAGAAATTGCAAGAAGCTAAATGCTCAAACATGAATGGACTTGGAAATTTCATTAAAAATGTGGGTTTTTTTCTTTGTCTAAATATCTCAAATTGGATTCTAGCCTCTCGTTGTTCTCTTCTTTATCACTAAAATTTGAACTTGGAACATTCAAGACATATGTAGACATTTCTGACATTTCCTATGATAATTGGCTAATATTAGGCAGCTTGATACATTATAAAGTAGAGATTTACTGTTAGTCAAGTGAATTCCAGAGTGCAGAACAGTTTTCACTCTTTACTTTTTTAGATATGACATTCTAATTATTTTTAGTCTTTTCTAGTAAGTTAAGCTAATGCTGGGTGCAAATCTTATATTTTAGTTGCTTTATTAATATTTTAGTGGTATTGAGAGACTGGTCTACCACAAATATCAATCCCTACCTAAATATATTGTACATACCAATTGTTGTATTGCATATAATTATTGTATTATACAGTGATGTCATATTACTGCTATAATTAAGGCCGAGTTGGCCTTTCCAATATAAATCACTAGTGTTTAATTTTTAATATTTTGTATTTTGCTGTTTCTCATTGAATCAGGTTTAAATTTAAATGGCTTAAATCCAATAAAACTATAGCTGTTTTCTACCGTACTCAGGAATCCTGCGTTTAGATATATCTTCAGATTCTTTTCTTTTTAATTTCCAGACAGTGATGTCTTAAAAAGAGTAGCTGATACCTCATGGAAAGCATTATAAAACATTCTTCTTAGGGAAAAAAAAATCTATTTATCATATTTATTTTACTCTTTCATTTCCATGTCCATAACTAGAGATGGCCCTGTGCTGCAAAATTTGGATTGTGATCCAGGTTTTGAACATTCTAAACTTCAGTGCATGTTTTTTATTTGGTTCATTCAAATACAGGGTTTTTTTCTTTGGTCCATTGCAGAGACAGGGAATAAACTGAAAAAGCTGGAATTACAATGCAGTTTGGATTCTGAACTCTCCCAAAGCACTAACAAGTGTTTGCATGTGGGGGGTTTGGTATAGGCTCAACTCTACCCATAGCATTTGCATGAACTCAGAATCTCTTTATTCTTCTTCTGTAGCCAGTGCTTATCGCTTAGAGATAATGTAGGGAAACATTCACAGAAGATATAAATAGGTGCCATTCCATGATAATACAATAACTTATTGCATTTGTATAACACCTCCAGCAGAAAATCTTTAGTGTTCCTTCAAGCTCTTCAAGTTACCTCAACTTATATTAGTGAATTTGGCCCATAATAGTTGGCGATATCATAACCATTAGTATAGCTCCTAATGATGATTAAACTGTGGCCTGGTATGCCTGAAAACTTATGATCCTTTCAGCGTAATGGTGTGAATTCCAATCCTGTAATGGAAGTTGAAGGTTGATTTTGTACAGTTTTCGGATTCTGAGTATTTCGTACAGTTCTAGTATAACACAGAATTGTGACATCAATTGGCACCAATAAATTCTTTGGCTACGTCTTCACTGGCAGTTTAAGTTGGCTTAAGTTGACTTAAATTAAGCCACGTCTACACCAGATTTTCATTAAGTCGACTTAAGAAATTCCTTAAGTCGACTTAATGAAAGGTTAAGTCGACTTAATAAGAACCACTCATTAGGTCGACTTAAGCCTTAAGTCGACTCCTTAAGTTGACTTAAGGATGGTGTGGACATTTAAGTCCACTTTGTTAAGTCGACTTAAAGGTGGTTAGGTCGACTTAACAAAGTTGACCTAACTTTTTTCTAGTGTAGACATAGCCTTTCACAACAAAGATCCTGATTCATCCAATTAACTCTTTAGCATTAAAGAATAAAAGAAGAGAAATAACAGAGGCATTATATATATACATTGAAATCTATTGTATACATGAGTATACACGAGTCCTACAGTGTATGCATGAATCCTACAGACAAGTTTCCTGGAATGTGTCAGCGGCTCTAATTACTTTTAGAGAATAATGCAGGTTCAAAGAGCAGCATTTTCAAACAAGGGATCCCATATTTAAACACCTAAATAAAAGTAGCTTGGTTTTTCATAGTTGTTGGTCACCAACCCTCGCACTGAAATCAATTTGTGCTGAACAGAGCTTGTCAAAAAATTTCCACTTTTCCATGAAAAAAAAAGGGATGCATTTTTCAGAATTGATTTTTCAACCAGCTTTAGCAGTGAATGCTCAGCATATCTCATATTCTACCCAACTACTGGTCATTGCCATACATCTCACAGTGCAAGTTATGAGAAAGAGCACCTTTTCTCCTGAGTTGTTTAGACACCAGGTTATTCTCCCAGCATTAATCGCCTAAAGGGCCAGTAAGCAAATGAGAATCACTAGGAGGCAAGGAAGCTTTGCCAAGCTCTTTACACTGTAAACAATCACTGTGCCAGTTGCATATTACTGGAGAATCATCTTAGACTAAAATCATGGCTGGACGTTCATGCTAGACAAATTCAGATTGGAAACAGTAAATTTTTTAGCTATAAGGGTTGGAACAATTTGCCAATGGTTGTGGTGGATTCTCCATCAGTGACGATTTTTAAAGCAAAATTGGTTGTTTTTTCTAAAAGATGGGAGAAGTTCCATGGCCTTTGTTATACAGGAGGTTGGACTAGATGAGCCTGACAGTCCCTCTGGCCTAAAAGCTATGAATCTGCGATCTTCCTGTTACTTTAGATACCGTTATCTGCTGGTGTTCCTGCACTGCAAGGAAGACTGTAGACCATTTGTTTTACATCTAAGTTGGAAAACATTGAGCAATATCTTTGAAAGGGCTTAGACATTTTTAGTGTCTGTTCTTCACAACTCTTTTGAAAAAAGAAACATATTTTGAATTGTAAAACATTTTCAAACATATAGTACTTCCTTTTTCAATTTATTTTTTAAATGCTGAAGATTCACCGTTTTCTTTCAGGAGACTTTTTCTAACAAAGATCTTAGAATACTGCCACTGCAAATGTATGAAGGGTAACATCAGAGTGCAAGGAAGTTATGGCAGTGCAAGTTCATGGGGATTTTATATTAGGATTATAACAGGTTGGAAAAAATGCGGATTATCAATGAAAGTCTGGTCTGTGCCAGTGTCAATGTGGTTCTTTTATAATACATAAAGCTGTAATATTTTAAATGCCTCACAACAATTGTTAATAAGTTCATATCTGCCACTCTAGAAAGAAGTACTGACATACAATAAAGGAAATCCTACTTTGCACAAGTATTCTTTGCAGACATGAGTACTCCTGTTATAATTACTGAGGAGGAGGAAACCACTTCATGTAAGGACTACTCACCAGAGTAAAGTTTGGCACTATTTAGCCCCAACAGTAAGAAAAGTTTTCAAATCAAGTCCATTTTAAAGAAAGGCTGACTCACCATTCTAAACTTAGCTCCATTGAAATCTTTTCATTGACTTCAGTGGATGTAAGATTGGGCCCACAACGTGCAGAGATTGAAACGCCTATGGGATCTGAAAACACAGGCGACACAACTGATTTCAATGCAACTATCCACTTGAACGAGGATTACTGAAGTAAATGATTATTGGATGAGGCCCATGGTCCTCTGCCAGAGAGCAACTTTTAGAATGTATTTATTTCATGAAATGTGAAACAGGTGCTAACCTGCTAAGTAATATTCCTCACTACACTGTCACTTATTGTGCACAACTTGCATTAGAGAATAACAAGAGATTGGTAAAGAACACACTGATGCATAACATTCCTAGAGTTGAGCAACTCTCTGGCACTCATTATTTGGGCAGAAATAGCAAAGCCACAAGCAGAAAGAGCTAGGGAGCTGTGTTGCAGCCATGACTCAAAATTCCATTTTTGCCTCACATTGGGTGCATCTACACTTACAAGTTAGGTCGACTTAAGGAGGCTTAAGTCGACCGAAACTACTCCACTTCCACACTGGGCTTTCCTTAAATCGACTTAAGCATTTCCTTAAGTTGACTTAAGGAAAAGTTGAGTCGACTTAATAACACCTTGTTTTAAGTCGACTTAATACTTAAGTCGACCTTTTTAGGTCAACTTAAGCCAGTGTCGACAGGGATTAGTGCCTAAATTTGACCTTAGTAAGTCGACTTAAAGTGTTAAGTCCACTTAATAAGGTTGAAAGGGGGCTATGTCTACACTAGAAAAGTTAAGCCGATTTTTGTTAAGGTGACTTAATAAGGTCAACTTGAAGTCGACTTAATAAAGTCGACTTAACTTTTCTAGTGTAGACATAGCCATTGTTATGGTAAAGGCATGGTTTTTTAAATGGTCTGTAGAATATACTGTAGTGCATAAGAACAAATTGAGAGCAAATGCCAACACCCATCTTTGTAAATCCTTTTTAATTTCTGCAATTTTTTATGTGTGTATCTCTAACCAAACTGATCATATACATGTACGGGGGCCAGATCTTCAGTGGGCATACTCAGCTGTAGTTACACTGAAATAAATACCCTGAGCGCCAGCTGAGGATCTTCTAGCCCATTGTTTTTTAGGGCAACCACAAGAGAAGAACAATGTACCCTATATTTCAAGAGCACGTTTGATTGATGTATGATTTTGCTTTTCATGTTGCCTTTGTTATAACACCTCACTGATTTCAGTATAAGACAGCTTTATATTATGTTCTGAGAACTGCAGATTATTGTACTGTGAAGAGTGTAGCTGCTACCATCTTATATTATTGCAAATTGTAGTCTTCAGCAACAACCAGGCTCCCTGATGTAAGTTCAGTGGAAAAATATTCTGATCAATCTCTCTTCAGCTAAGATATCATTGTAACTGCTGTGTAACCACCCTGTACAAAGAGAGTGGTATTATCTGTGTAAATGTAGGTTTGCTTTGTCGTTTTTCTGTTTAAGGGCCAATAGGCTTCATTGTGGATGGGAACATTATAGCCTTATGAAAGGACAGAATATTATCGCTCGTCATCAAATATTGTGCTGAAGGTGTTCAATTTCTCTACTTTTTCAGAAGTTACATACATATAAACACTGTTACCTGAAAAATAATTGTGTTCAAAATACACACATAGATGACATAAATTGATTATAACATTATAACTAAAGGCTTCCTAACAAATCACATCATTTTCCTAAAGGACTCTACATCAGTGGTTTTCAAACTCAGGATCAGGACCCAGTACTTGGTCGCAGACCCTCAGGCACTGGGTCGTGGCGCCCCCTCCTGCTGCCTCAAAAGACTGGAATGCATTGCTCAAAGATGTAATTGTTGGGTCATGGGCATAAATTATTTTTTTCAACTGGATCCCAAGGAAAAAAAGTTTGAAAACCACTGCTCTACATCCTTTGATATCACAAGCAGAGAGAAAAAGTACTGCAGCTGTGAACACTCGTCATTCTATTAATTCTCTGTCAGCTTTAGACTGAGTCTAAATATTGTAATTTCAAAGCTTATTTTCCATCGAATTCTCAAGTATGTGCTTTTTTCTTGAGTGTAATTCTTTCTCAAATAATGTGTGTAATCTCTTGATTTACATATGGTCCACCAGTGGTTTGACACATCAGCTAGTATGTTGTATGATTGGAATGCCATGTCTATTTTGAAAGAAAGAAAGAAAGAAAGAAAGAAAGAAAGAAAGAAAGAAAGAAAGAAAGAAAGAAAGAAAGAAAGAACACTGCATAGTATCTGATTTCTCCCTACATACATTATACACATGCGTGTGTAGGTTTTGGTCCTGGACCCCTCACTTAGGCAATTGGCTTTAATGGAAATTTTACCTGAGTAAAAATCTGCAGGATCAAGCTCTCTGTGACTACCACTGAAAATATAGTCACGATTACAGTTCTTATGTAAAGGCCCCAGTTCAGCCAAGCAATTAAGCACATGCATTAATATCTTTAAATATGAGTTTAAAATCCAATTTAGTCAAGCAGTTTAGCACATGTATAACGTTAAGCGACTGTTTACATGTTTTGGGCCCTGATTCAGGAAAGTTGTTAAGCATATGAGCCATCTCCCTCATGCTTAAAGTTAGAGAGACAAGGTATGTGAGGTAACATCTTTTATTGGCCCAACTACTGTTGGTGAGAGAGACAAGCTTTCAAGCTAGAGAGAGCTCTTCCTCAGGTCTGAGAAAGGAACATAGAGCCTCACATCAAAATGCAAGGTTGAACAGGTTATTGAGCATAAAGAGTTCACACATATTGTAAAGAACTATTCAAGGTAAAGTGGCAATTAACAGCTCTGCAGTCATAGGACAAAAAGAGGGAATTAGAAGGTTACAGATTGTTATAATAAACCATAATCCAGTGTCTTTGTTCAGTCCATGATATTTAGTATCTATGGCTATGTCTACACTGGGAAGTTAGTTTGAATTAAGGAGGTTTAATTCGAACTAACTAAAGCCATGGCTACACTAGGCTTTAATTAGTTCGAATTAAGGGCTTCCTTAATTCAAACTAATAAATTTGAATAGGGCTTTAGAAGTAAGGCTTTAATTCGAACTAACTAGTTCGAATTAGCCAATTGTGGCCATGTTAATTCAAACTAATTTCTTAGTTTGAACTAACCGGCCATTGAAATGAATGGGGATCGCTAATTCGAACTAAGCAAGTGCCATGAATGGCACTTACTTAGTTCAAACTAACTTTTGCTAGTTCGAATTAAGCTAGTTCGAACTAACTAAAATTAATTCAGATTAGTTAGTTCGAACTAACTAATTTGAACTAATTTTAGCAAGTGTAGACATAGCCTAGTAGAGTAATGAAACTCCCAGGCTCATCCGTTGAAAGTGGTGTACAGGTTTCCTTTGAGGATGAGGACTCATAGGTCAGATACCCCATATGGGATTCACTGTGGGGTGGTAGGTGACAAAAAGAGATGTGCAGTCAGTGGGGATATATTTTTCTACTGAAGCAGGATCTCTCGAGCTGTTTTGTATGGCCTCTCCTGTGTTGTGACCTACTTTTCTGGTGTAGTGTCCTTCTTTAATGAAGGTGGTTTTAAGTGTATGAATGTGATTTTTAAATTCCAAAGGGGTAGCCGTGTTAGTCTATTGTAGAAAGACAACAGAGTCCTGTGGCACTTTTAAAGACTAACAGATTTATTTATCACATTTTTTATTTTTTATTTTTAAGTGATTTTTAAGTGTTTCAAGTGTGCTAAGGTGCGTATCCTGAACTTTCTCCTCAGAGCATGTTCTGTGGTATCTGAAAGCAGGTCTACACTTGAAATGCTGCATCAGCACAGCCGCATTGGTTCAGCTGTGGCAGTAATGCTTAAGTGAAAATGTTTCTACACTAATGAGAGCTTTTCTCATCGGCATAGTTGATCCCATCTCCCCAACAGACAATAGCTAAGTTGATGGGAGAAGTTGTCCCATCAACATAGCACTGTCTGCTTGGGGAGCTAGGTCAATATAACTATGTCACTCAGAGGTGTGAGATTGTCACACCCCCTGAATGATGTAGTTATAGCAACATACGTCTCTAGTGTAGCTCTGGCCTGAGCAGCTGAATATAGATAACAGATTTCTTGGTGTGTTTGGCCAACTACCGTATCTGCAACGTTGGTGTGGTGATCCATGGTTTCTTGTACATGGTTGTATGCAGGGTTCCACAGAAGTTGATGCTAATGTAGGAGTATTCCAGAGAGAGTGTAATGGACAGGAGGTGACTGGTGAAGTTGTGGTGGAAATTTGTGAGGGAGTGCCCAAATATCATTGATTTATATCAAGTGTCTCATTAGTTTGATGGTGCATTTGTCCAGAAGTTCTTCTCCAAGGTGGCCCATGAAGAGTTTGGCATATTGAGGAACCATCTTAATACCCATAACGATTTCCGTGGTCTGGATTAAGTATTTGTTGAATGTAAAATTGTTATGGATGAAAATGAATGGAAGAATTTGGTGATGTGTATGGGATGGATATCTTAGGGTTGTCTGGTTCCAAAGGGGTAGCCATGTTAGCCTATTGCAGAAAAACAACAGAGTCCTGTGGCACTTTTAAAGACTAACAGATTTATTTATCACATGAGCTTTCATGGGAGAAAATCCCACTTCGTCAAATGCTTTAAAGATGGGAAACTTACAGAATGAGAAGAAATTAAATGCAGGGGAGTGTATGGCATAGGGTTGTCTATTATCTTGTCTTGTCTGTTGTCTTGAGGCAGGCAGCTATCATTGCTGTCATTGTGAAGGGATGTTGATGTATAGGGAAGTGACATCCATGGCAGAGAGGATGATATTCTGAGGGAAGTTTTTAATGTTGCAGCATTTGTAGAGGAACTCAGTTGTTTCCTGAAGGAAGCTGGCCCTTTGTATCATGAATGGTTTGAGGACGTTTTCTGTGGGTCTTGCTATTCTTTCAGTAAGAGCGCTGTGACCGGATATGATCAGTCTGCCTGTGTCCTCTTGTTTGTATATCTTGGGAAGCATGTAGGATGGGGGTAGGTTCTTGGGGAATGAGTTTGTAGAGTTTCTCTTGGAGTTGTTTGGGGAAGGATTCAATGATATCCTTAAGTTCTTGGATAAATTGTGATATGGTGTCTTTTTTGAGTTCTTTATAGTAGGTGATGTTGAAGAGTTGTTGGGTGACCTCATTAATGTAGTCATCACCGTTGAGGACTACAATGGCACCCTCTTTGTCTGCTGGTTTTATCACTGTCTGGTGTTTAGATGGTCACAGGGGCCATATAGCTATTCTGGTGTGGAAAATATTATAGCAGATGTGATGTTTGTTAAGGTTTTCCCAGTCAATTTTTGTTCTGAAGCTATCAGTGTAGTGATCAAAAGTGTGGTTTCATCCTCTCTGAAGTGTCCAGTAAGATGATTTTTTTTTCTTATGGTTGCTGGTGGGGACGTTATAATTGTGAGTAGTGTTGTCATGGTTATGACATTCTTTGAGGCAAAGCCTGCAGAACAATTCTTCTATTTCTCCATATGTTATTAAGGTTTCAGATTCTGTGATGGGGAAGAAGTTCAATCCCTGAAAAGGTACACATAATTCAGCTCCAGTATGGGGTAGGTTGGAATGGTGTCCTCCAATATATGCAAACTACTTATGCGAAATAAACTGTTCAAACTTGCATTTTGCAGTGAGGATCACAATGTTCCTTTCTCAGGCCTAAGGAAAAGCTTTGTGTGGCACAAAAGCTTGTCTCTAAACAGAATTTGGTCCCGAAAAAGATATTATCACACCCATCTTGTCTCCCTAATATCCTGGACTGTCATAGCTGCAACTTCACTGCATACAAGCTTAAAGTTATCCATATATGTAAGTACCTTGTTGAATCAGAAACTTTCTGAAAAGGGACAAACTAAATGTTAAGTATGTGATTAAGCGTTGTGCTGAATCTGGGCCTAAAATAATACTTTTTCCTTATACTGGTCCAAAAGGCGTGTCTTCAATCCTGTTTTACCTACTGGCATAAAATGTTGCATATAGGTGGAGCCCTGCAGATGCACAAGTATCCATCTCTGCGGATGCGGGTGCAGATATCCGTAGACCCATTTTTGCGGTTTGGCCCTCAGATGCGGATTCTATTTTTATCTGCCCAGGGTACAATCGATCACTGCAGCTGCTACTATGATCTGCATCAGCAGCACACAGGGGAACAAGGATGTGCTCCAGTCAATCCCAACTCAGCTCTGATTATGCTCTGCCAGCCAATCAGAGTCTCAGTCACAGCAGGCTGGGGCTTGAGAGTCCATCATTCAGCATGCTGGCCTTTAATTGGCTCATTCCCCAGGCCTTCCCTGCCCTCTTCTTCCTTTTCTTGTTTGTGGTTCACGTGCCATGCTGTCAGTCAGAGATTTCATTGGTGGCCAAGAAAATCTGATTGACAGAACAGTGCGCGAACCGCAAACAAGAAAAGGAAAAAGTGGGCGGGACCCATGTGGGGAATGCGTCAATCAAAGGCTAAAAGGCTGACAGTGAGCCCAAGATCAGTTGCAGATGTGGTTACAGATACACATAAAACATGGCATGCGGATTGTGGATTGGATAGAGACTGACTGAGTCGTTGAGGATTAGTTCTGGATCCACCTTTTTGTATCCGTGCAGGGCTCTACATATAGGAAAACCTTAATTGCTTCAGAAGGCTAAATTAGTAAATTTAAAGTTGTTAAATTTAAAAGATTTTGTTCTGTTTTGTTTCTAGTATCATCCTAGGACTTGGGAATGATAATGGATCCATTCTTACAATATTAGTAAATACGGGATATCAATAAGCAATTTAAAGCATTAACCAAATAAAATATATGCATTATGTTACAGTTTGCCAGAAAAAGTTTTCTATAATATGCCTTTAAAAACTATTCCATAAATACTGAACTAATATGTATTCAGCATGAAAGTTTTATTCCATTCTAACAAAAGACTGCCTAAATGGATTTTTCTAAATGAGAAGGTTTATCTTCTGTATTTTAAGCAGAACAAATTTGAATTTTGTCTCTGATAATAAAATTTTGTACAGTAATGTGTAATTCATCACTGTCTTAATTTTCTGACATGTGGAGACAAGGCTAAGATAAATAATATTCTTGGCCTTTTGATTATGTTCCCATTTTCACTTGAGATAACAGCTTAATAATGCAGAGTGGATACACTGTAGAGCCCTCCAAAAGAGAAAAACAGCTGAAATAAACATTTTTTGACAAAAACAATATGCTTTTTCCCACAAAAGGGAAATATGCAAAATAACAAAATTAAAAGTTCTGGGTGAAAAATATGCTTTCACTTTACACACCCATTCAGCTAAGTCACTACTGGTAAAACTGAGAACAGAAGTTAGCCAGTAGACTACTCTAATTATGTAGATTTTGAATAAATGAAAAGATGTCTTCACCGCTAATAGTGATTTCAATTGGAATGCAATTCAAATGACTTTTTAATAGAGTCTCGAGTGCATCAAGCTATCATTTTCCCTTTTTGAAGAGCAGTTTCAATAACAATGGGATGTGTAATATATGCAACTATGTACTTGTAGGATCCAATCCTCTTTCCATTGAAGTTAATTGATTTCATTGAAAGTAGGAACCAAGCCCAAAATGCTTACCAAGTATGTTTCAACATCAGATTTACTTATTTTTCATAACTAGCAAAAATGTTTCCAATTGGTTTACTTGGACTTTGTTAAGGTCCATCACTAAAGGCTCTTAAGCAAACTTAGCAGTCATGAGTTAAAGTGGGATGGTCCTCTCAGAGATCAATAACTAGTTAAAAGATAGGAAACCAAAGAGTAGTAATAAATGGTCATTTTTCACAGTGGAGGGAAATAAATTAGTAGTGGGGTCCTCCAAGACTCTGTACTGGAACTTGTACTATTCAACATATTTATAAATGATCTAGAAAAGGGATGGTGTGTGTGTGTGTGTGTGTGTGTGTGTGTGTGTGTGTGTGTGTGAAGAATGAGTTGCCAAAATTGACAGATGATACAAAATTACTGAAGATAGTTAAATCCAAAGCTCTCAGACGAGTTACAAAGGGATCTCACTAAACTGGGTGATTGGGTGACAAAATGGCAGATGAAATTCAGTATTGATAAATGCAAAGTAATGCATGCTGAAAAAACCCAGCCCACCTATACATACAAAATAAATGGGTCTAAAGGCTGTTACCACTAAAGAAAGAGGTCTTGAAGTCAACCTAGACAGCTATTGGAAAACATACACTCAATGTGCAATGGCTCAAAAAAAGCCAACAGAATTTTAGGAACCATTAGGCAAAGAATAGGTGCTAAACGGAAAATACCATAATGCCATTATATAAATCCGTGGTATGCCCACACCTTGAACTGCAGGGTTTTCATACAGTTTTGGTCATCCCATATCAGAAAAGATACATTAGAATTAAAAGATGCATTAGAATTGGAAAAGGTACAGAGAACAGCAACAAAAAATATTAGGGGTAAGGAAAAGCTTCCGTATGAGGAGACTGGACCTGTTCAGCTTAGAAAAGAGATGGTAAGGGGAGAGAGTCATGACTTCAGTGGAGGAAGTGCATAGGGCAGTGTTATTTACCACTTCATGGGACACAAGAACAAAGGCTTGCCTGTTGAAATTAACAGGTGGCAGGTTTAAGAAACCAAGGAAGTACTTCACACAACACCCAGTTAACCTAAACTCATTGCCATGCCAAAAGTACAACTGGATTAAAAAAAGAATGAAATAAATTCATAGAATGTAGGTCCACCAATGGTGGTTAGCCAAGATAGTCAGGGATACAACCCTCTTGCACTTGGTGTATGTCTTAATCTATTGCAATGGAACTTTCGAAGTCCCCTCCGCCTGTCCTGCAAAAGCACTGTAAACACAGTAGTCAATAGGACTAATCATCTGAGCAAAGATACACACATACTTAAGTGATTTGCAGAATCAGGGACCTAAATGAATATTTTTGTAGTAACTTGGCCTGTGGTGTGTTATGTTACCATGCAGGAGCTCGACGAGTCACCTTGAGATGCCTATTTCCGTGGCCGATATGGTTGAGAATAGTGTAAGGGACTGAGATCCTGAATATTGCATGGACAGGGATGACGATCCTGCTTCCATAATGCCCAAACCATCTTCTTTAACAGTTCTCTTTAGGATAGGTAATGTTTTTGTGCTATCCAGAAAGCTTGTAGGCTCTGATTCAGCAAGATGCTTAAAATGCATGTCTCACATGATCTGTATGAGTTGTCTCGCTCAGGATAACTGATGTTTAAAGTTAGAGATGTGCTTAAGTATCTTGCTGAATCAGGATGTCACTATTTTCCCATTCTATTTAAGCAGGTCTTTAAGATAAGAGAGAAATATAAGTAGGGTATGCAGATTTGGGATGAAATCCTAATCCTTCTGATGTCAGTAGGAACTCTGTGTTTTACTTGGGTGGGGCCAGGCTAATCCCATGATATACTCTGTTCACCGTGGAATAGGGACAAGCCAGTTTCACCTCCTTTTCCTTGGCCACGATCCCTAAATTGGCAGCTGGGGAGATGGCATAGGAGGAGCTATGGACATTCAATGCGATTGGAGGATTCTTCTAGGCAGGGCAAATCTTGAAGGGGCAGGTGATACTGTTCATAAGGGAACTGTGCACTAGGGGACTTGCAGAAAACTACCACCACACACGGCTGGAGCAGGTCCCTCAATTTTATTTCTACTTAAGATCCCGAGGCAGTCGTATTAAAGCTGCCCAATTAAACTGGAGTGCACAGTCAGAGCTGCTGGGAGCAGTTATTTCTGTACTTCTGATGCCAGTTTATCGCCTAGTCAAACTTCTAAAAGACAGTGCTCCTGTCCATCCCTGCCTCGCCACTGTAGTCAGCAATATTTTGCTAGCTGGCGGGGTTGCTTTAAAATGAAATGTTTTCGTATAAGACTGAATACAGTATTTTTTGCTTTCATTTCAATGTCTGCAGTAAGGGCAGAACTTTAAAGGAACCCAATTGCTTACAAAGCACGAGTGCTGGGTTGAAAAAAAGTGGGGGGGGGGGGGGGGGGGGAGAGGGAAGTTACACCTTTTCCTTTAACATTAAAGAGTAAAGTATTTACTTCCTGAGAACCTTTTAAAATCATGTAATAGGTAGCCATTAAGGCCTGAATCCTTCAAGCTGGACACCTTCATCCAAGCAGAGCTCCATGGACTTTAAAGGCACTCTGTGTCCGGTGGGGGTTGTGAGCTTGCATGGAACCCCACACAGAGCGCCTTTGAAGTCTTGGATGAAGGTGTCCAGCTTGAAGGATCCAGGCCTTAATGTCTACCTCATACATTAAAAAAAGATTGGCCAGAAACAAGAGGAAAGAGGATGTTAAAGGTAGCAAAAATATATTTATACTTCCCATGATTTTAAAACATTCTCAGCAAGTAAATACTTATGCCTTTAATTTTAAATGAAAGGCTGTAGTTTCTTCTCCCCTCTCCCCCATTTTTTTCCAGCCTAATGGTTGTGCTTTGTAAGCAACTAAGTTCCATTAAAGTTCTGTTCTTACTGAAGACATAGTTCAGGTAATACTGTGCTGTATTTAGAACATATTTTTTGAGTTGGCAAAAAAATTCATTTATGCTGGGGCTAAGGTCCTTAAATATAAGCAAAATCAGCTAAAGGATTACAAGCGAAGAAACTTCTTGTGTGCTGAAACTTCTTGCTGAAACTTGTTGTGTGCTGTCTTGGATGTTTGTGGTGAATTATAGAACTTTCTATCTGGTGAGTCTAGACCATACAGTACTGATGGTTACTTCTCAGCCCTTATGCAGTGTGTTTTAGATGAACACAAACATTGGGATGTTTGCACTACAAAGCAGTATCATAGAGGACCATCAGCAATCAGCTGGGAAACTAAAACTTCAAGGACACCAGGGCAGCAGAGTTTATGAGAGCTTGATTCTATAAGATGATCCAGGAAAGCACTTCAGCATATGCTTAACTTCAAGAACATACGTAGTTTCACTGAAAACAATGAAACAATGCATGTGTTGAAGTCAAGCATATGTCTAAGTACTTAGCTGGATTAGGGTCAGAGTGCTCAGCATCTTGCAAGATCAAGCCCTAAAATAACAGTTTCATTTTGCAATATATTGAACATGATGTTGATTAGTCACTACACAACTACAGCTTTACTTTTAAAAATACCTTTTGCTCCTCGAACATGCTCAGGAATCACTTCTGTCTGTTATACTTATCATCATCTTTGACCTGTGCATTGTAGAAGGTTAAGAAAAAGAACGAAGAGGAAGAGAGGGAGGATAATGAGATGTTATTGCATGACATGTCTATTACAGTAAGTCATTTCATACAGCATAGAACCCTTGCCAGTGATAAATGTACGTTTCTGGTGCAATTATGAGTTCTATATTGAACTTTTCAACAATAAAGCTGCCAAAGAGCTGCAATAAGCATGAGTTCAAATGAGAGCAAATTCCTTCAACGAAATGAAATAACTAAAAAGAGTAATTCAAATAAAAGGTGTTTCTTTCAGACAGGATTTTTGATTCACTAATTCTTTGGTGTCAACACCAGAAAAATACCATGTTTCTTGATTCCATCAACTACATAGACACTTGGTTTAGCTAATTTGTTTCCATCCTGGTCTGCTGCATTGTTTAGGAGAATTGTTACATTCCATGCCCTTTTTAGTGGAGATGAAAAGAACCATGTTAAAACTGAATTTCTGGCATGAACCAAATGTATTTTACATATGGACACATTGGCCCAGATCCCCAGATAGTGTAAACCAATATAGCTACATTTCCTACAGTTAAGTTATACTGATTTACTCAGTCTGATGGTCCAGCCCATTTTATTCAATGATGTAATAACATAGAAATATACTAAGATAATAGCACAGAAATGCTTAAGAAGTCATCTAACCCAGCCTGCCACCCTGGGGTGATGTAGGACTGAAACCATCCCTGATAAGTGTTTGTCCAATCTGTTCTTTAAAAACTCCAACGATGGGGATTCCAGTCATTCCACAGTTTCCTTAGGGAACATATTCTTGTGCCAAAGGAGGCTGTTGAATCCCCAGTTCTGGCAAACCTAAACAAGTAAATGAACAGTTATGCCAGCTAAAAAACCTAAACAAGTAAATGAACAGTTATGCCAGCTTATGTGTGTGGGCATCAATTTCCATCTACAAAAGTTCCACTCAATGCAGAGGATTTTAAATTGTATCCGCTAACGCAAATGGGATGTGAGAGAGCCCTTATAGTGAGTTGAGAACATACCTCTAAGAATTTTCACTGTGCATTGATTATGAGTTAAATAATGCCTACTTGATTTTACATGCATCCTTCCTCCTTCTTCCTGCATTCACCACCATTGACACAAGTTATTTCTGTTTAGGAGAATCCAACACCTCTCTCAGCAGGATTGCAGAATATGTTATAATGTGGGCACTTCTGACAGATGCATAACCTCTATTGACCTAGATTCTTAGTATCCAGATCTTTGCTAGGATTTCATCATGTGTGCTATGCAACCTTTTCTTTTCTCTTTATTTTAATACAGTGTGAACTGTGATCCGTACTCTATATCCAGACTACTTGTTCCATATTAAAATAAATGAATTGCTTAGGAAATCTCTTCCTTGCACTAAGCTTAGTTCACAGAATTCAGTAGCAGATAAATGGTTGACTCAGGAATTTTTCTGTTCTTTGTCAATCTCCTTATCATAGAAGGTATTTTTCAATAACTCAGAGTTATGGTCTGGTAAAAAATAGCTAAAGTAAAAACTAAAAAATAAAAAGAGAATCAGGATCCTGTTCATAAAAATCTCTCTATATCTGTCTCTATATAATTTATTTCTGTATGACTTTTCCCTGCACTGAAATTTCAAATATTCATATCGTTTTTGCCCTTTTACTAGTTTTTTTTGTGCTCAGTATCTGGCACTAAATTACAACAGGCACATAAGTAATTAATTTAGCCTCAGTGATCTTTTATGGAGCCTAAATGTACAAAATTAGTCATGTAATAAAAAAAGTGGAAGGTGAAGGTTACAGTTTTAAAACTGTGCAAGTGCAATTGCAATTACAATTTTCAAAGCATTTCTCTTGTATTCCGTTATTATGTTCCCTAATAAGATGCAAATTGTTGCTATGGATTTTAAGCATCTAGTTAATTTGTTTAGACTATAAAAGGAGAGGAGTCTAATGCTTCCTTCCCGCATACCTTTAACTCACAACATTTGCTGACCATGTACAAAGCCGATGGGAGAAAATATAGAAAATATTAGTTGTACTTTTAAAAAGCTGACATAAATGATGAGAAACGAGCTGCTTTCCTAAAGTTAATGGATAAAACATACATCAGGCCTGATTTTCCACTAGTGTAACTCAGTTGATTTTAGTGAAGTTGCTGCTAATTTATACCAGTGTGAGAAGAGACTCAGATCTTTATAGGTCAGGGGAACAAGAGCATTGGAAGTACAGATATGACTAACAGTGTGCACTGTTCCTTGCGAGAGGAATTAGAGAGATTTGTAGAGTAGCATCATCACAGTACAATACACTATTTAAACCAACATCAGTTATGCAAAGAGTCTCACAAAGTGCTTTATATACAGAAGTAAGAGAGAACACTTTACAGTGTTGCATAACCAGAGGAAGCATGCCAGTGACTTGGGAAGAGGCATTAGATGGGGTGTGTTCTGAGTTATTACAGAAAATTTTTTCTTGACTGGCTGGTGAGACTTTCCCATATGCTCAGGGTTTAACTGATCGCCGTATTTGGGGTTGGGAAGGAATTTTCCCCTGTGCTGATTGGCTTGGGCGCTGGGTTTTTTTTGCCTTCCTCTGTTGCATTGGGCATGGCTCACTTGCTGGTTGATTCTTTGTATTTTAAAGTCTTTAAATCATGAATTGAAGACTTTAATAACTCAGTCATAGGTTAGAGGTTCATTACAGGAATGGGTGGGTGAGGTTTTTGTGGCCTGCATTGTGCGGGAGGTCAGACTAGATGATCATATTGGTCCCTTCTGACCTTAGAGTCTATGGGTGCATCTACGCTTACAAATTAAGTCAACTTAAGGAGGCTTAAGTCGACTTAAACTACTCTGTGTCCACACTGGGCTTTCCTTAAGTCGACTTAAGCAGTTCCTTAAGTAGACCTAAGGAAAAGTCAAGTCGACTTAATAACACCTCCTTTTAGGTCGACTTAACACTTAAGTTGACCTTATTAAGTTGACTTAAGTCAGTGTAGAGGCAGAGTAGCCTTAAGTCAACCTTCATGGCCTCCAGACCTCCCTCCCTGACCACCCTCCCAGAGTTCCTGGCACAGGAAGAGCCTGCCCTGGCCAACCACAGGGCAGGACTCACCCCTGACCACCCTGCTTCCCAAAGCTGGCCAGACCAGCTGCATCGGAGCAGGGCAGAACAGAGCCAGTGCCACAGGTGGGCCCCATCCAGGAGCCACCAGGAAATCCTGGACCTGCTGGACATTTGGGGGGAACGAGGCAGTCACTTTCCATTTGCAGGGCAGCCAACATAACCGGGAGATGTATGCCTCTATCTCCCAGGCCCTGGCTGCCAAGGGACGCACCTGGATCCCCAGCACGTCTGGGTCAAGATCAGGGATCTCTGCCAGGGCTACCAAAAGGCCCGGGAGGAGACGCTCTGGACAGGGGCAGCCCCTACCAGCTGCCGGTGTTACCAGCCGCTGGATGCCTTTTTGGGCCAGGAGAGCGGCAGCCCGCCAGCCCACACCATCGACTCCGCCGAACCCCCCTCCCTTGATGATGACCAGGAAGAGGGTTTGGGGGACAAGACTGTGGTGCTGGAACAGGGGGAGGCCAGCGCCCAGCTGTAGCAAGAGGGCACCTTGCCAGCCCCGGAGTCAGCTACCAGCCGGGAGCTGATCCCTGCCCTGATGGCAGACATCGCTACCAAAGATGAGGAGGAGCAGGTGCCCCCCACCAAAGAAGACCCAGGCGATGAGACATCGCACCAGACACCTGCTGGTGAGTGCTCCCTCCCTGCAGGCAGGGCGGGGCATGCCTGTGGGACAGGGACTGCGGGAGGACATGGCCCAGGAACAGGCAGGGTCGGGGTGGGGTGGGGAAGGTGCTTCTACAGGGCAGAGGGGCCGGGGGCTGCGTGGCAGGGGCAGGGGAGAACCCAGAAGCAAGCGGTGCAGTGGCATTGTCTGGAGTTGGAGTGGTGGGACCATAGGCAAGTGCACCAAGGCCAGACAGCATGCGCCCAACATTGGTGGCACATGGCCTCAGGAGAGACCCCCCCAAGGCAGGGCTGCCTGCAGCTCCCCACTATCGGCACTGCACCCGACCTGGGCAGCACAGCACGCTGATGTGTACCAAGGGGTCCCTGTCCCAAAGGACAGGGAGTGGGAAGCAGGGGAATGGTCAGGGGACAGCGGCTGCTGTCAGGCTGCACATCTCACCAGCTAATGGGAGGGACTCTCTTTGTTTCTTCCCAGCAGCCCCTGCGCCCTTGACACATGGCACTCCCAGCACCCCACTAGGCCTGATCATGAGGAGAAGGAGGTTGCATCACTTGTGGGATGAGCTCCTCAAAGACCTGGTCCACATCAGTGAGCGAACCAAGGCATGCTTGGTGGCGTGGCAGGAGCAGGAGGATGCCCACCGGAGGCTCGAGCAGGGGTTGAGAAGGGGTGAG
Source organism: Pelusios castaneus (assembly GCA_007922175.1). Classification (NCBI taxonomy): domain Eukaryota; kingdom Metazoa; phylum Chordata; order Testudines; family Pelomedusidae; genus Pelusios; species Pelusios castaneus. Next base: position 606,218 of record ML685831.1, read on the forward strand.
CAGAGACTGCTTGAGCACATTCTCAACCTCATGGAGTGGCAGACCCAGTCCCTGGAGCGTCTGGAGGAGCACCCCTTCCCTCGGGGCCCTGCCTTGCGCCCCAGAGGCAGCCCCCCTCGCCAGAAGCAATGAGGCACGGAGCGCAGTGCTATGAGCGCGGCAGCTTGCTGGGGCAGCAAGGTGGGGGCAGGCTGTCATCTTCCTCCGCGCTGGCGGGTTGCCAGACAGGCCTGCTCCACAGCTGAAGAAGTCTTACCACTAGCTGGCAGGTGTCGCTTAGCTGCCTGGCAAAGTGCAGGAGAAGAGGCTGGTCCATGACCTGCTCAGGCTCCAAGTTGCCAGACACAATGGGCTGAGCTCACTTCCTCTTTTGAGGGAATGGCCGGGGGAGGGGAGACCTTCTCTGCTGCCACACTGTCACACTTCCCACAATGCACCCCTCCAACCCCTTCCCCCCAAGTTGATTTACAAGTAGTGTAGACTCTTGAAGTCGACTTAATAAAGTCAACTTAACTTTCTAAGTGTAGACATAGCCTATGAGTCTAACTCTAACCATGGACTCAAAGAAAGAGGAAAAAGAAACAACCAAGACCAGATAGGAAGGATCATGCTTAAATATGAATATTGTAGAGATAATGGATGGGAACTCTGAATTTGGTGAATGAATATCAATAGTAGGCGAACGTAAACAGGAAACTTTGAGACATGATTGGAAGAGAGTTATGACACACTTAAAACAGCTCTTTCATATCCTGTGAATGAAAGTAACCCAGGAAATTGATTTGGGAAAGGGGATCAGAGCATTCTTCATTAATGATTCATTAATGTCCAGAAATAGGAACTTGAGTCTGAAAAGGTAACCAGCATATAAGGAAGAGTCACATAAGGCTTTTCCCCTGGAGTTTTGTTATTGGTATAAAAGTTAGCATGATTGGCCTGTGCCTGGATGTGTGTCAGAGGTGGCAGCATATTTTTTTAACAAGACAGAAGAAGTCTAATAATAACAGAGTTAATTATAGCAGTTATATAAGAGATTTAGTGGAGAGGAAGGAGATGACAATGCTATTTGTTTTTATTCTACCTATATCACCACATTATGTGAGCCTATTCCTGTAGTGTATTAAATGAGATAATTATCACGTCACATTAAATTTGTTCTTTCATTCTCACCCCAGGGAGACAAGTGTGTGTGTGGAGTATATTGTTTTGTTTTGGTAGAGGTTTTGGTTTTGAGCATTTTTAAAATGTCCATACTGCTATGTGTTTGTTAGAGAAGGCACTGTTGAAAAAGAGCACCTTTCTCTTGGTGGGAAGGCCTCTGGTGGTCTTTATTTAATGTGGGAGTTCATTGCACAGTATGGAACCAGCCCTGAGAAAGTTCTGTCCCATGCATCTTATGGTAAAAATTTCCATTGTACAAGAGGAATGGAGTTGTCAGTCATGGTCCTCACCCCAGAGCTTTTTACAATCTTTAGATACCCTAGTCCTAAACCTTTCACCACCTTAAAGATAAAGACTTAGACCTCAAGATCCTATGGGACTTGAATGTAAAAAAGTGGAAGGCAGATCTGACATGCTTGTAGTACACGTTGTTGAGGAGACACTTCAGCATTCTACATTCTTGACTAGTCAGAGTTTCCTAGACACTGAAAATTTCATACCCACATACACTGCATTGCTGTAGTCCAGATTGATAGTGATGAAGGCATGTATATAGAGACCAGATCACCATCCAGATAGATGGAATGGAATGTCCTAGCTGATTGGGGGTGATGGAAAGTATTACTTGTTAATGCTGTTACGTGAGAGGTTAGTATTAGCAAGGGATCCAGGAGTACTCTTAAACTACAGATTGAAATGACTAATTATGGGTGTGTGCCATCAAGCAAAAGAGACTGCACTATTTCTGCAAACTCTTCAAAGCATTTTCCTTTGCTCCCCTCCCCCAGCCACACCTCTGCCTTGCTCATCTTCAGCTAGCTGTTCTTCATTCATGAGCTATCTCATCCAAATGCTGGACCATTTACTTGAGTGCTATGTTCATAGATAGTGTAGGAGTGTGGGTCATCTTCATGTTGCTGGCACCTGAGTGCATGTCATCTACCCACTTCATCTAGTGGCTGCATGTAGGTGTTGAACAGGGCAATCAGAGAGAGAGTTGATTTTTGTGGGAGGGATTCTACAAGTGAGATATCAAAGAGGAGGATGTGCAGTGTCTTAGAACATTTTAATGCATTCCCCTGGACCGCTGCCACCTCTCTTGGGGAAACAGAACTATCTCATGGTCTACAGTATTAAATGTTGCAGAGAGATCTAAGAGTATGAGAAAGGTGTCTGCCCATCATCCTTGGACAGCAGAATTCTTCACCAATGACAAGCCTCATGTGACAGAGGATAATCGGTGCCACTAAAGCTGTTCCCATCCCATGTCCTGGTCTGGATCCAGATAACACCATGTTTATGATATTGGTTTCAAACAGATGAGGCTGTGGTTGGCCTTTGACTAGATTCTCTGTGAGTGTGGTCAGGAATGGAAAGTTTGACACTGGATGGTAGTTAGCTAGAACTGATGTATCCAGGATAGGTTTATTCAATGTTGGTTGCACTATTGTGTGTTTTAAGAAGAAAGGGGAGAGAGTTCTTCTCTAGCTATTTCATTCATGAATGGCACCAAGTACTCATACATCTCTTTTGCCATCCAGTGAGGACAGGGGTTGAATTCAGGGTCTTGGGTCAAGAGTCCTTAAAGTGCCCAGTCCCTCTTCATGAGTGAATATACTGAACTTTGTGACTGGAAGCAGGTTTTTTGTTGGCCGTATAGGTGAGGTATATCCATGGAACTATTTATAGACTGGCAGAGGATCCAGTTGGGAAGTGATTTTCTTTTGATGGCTAGGATGGATGTGAGTTTGGTGAGAAAGAGGAGGAGTACCGAGCTGCAGATATTTCAAAGAATGTAGGCTCTGAAATCCTAGAATGAAGCCCTTGAAACATAAATGGATTTAATGAATCATTTTAATCTGTGAAAGGAAATGCATAACAAACTCAGTACTCAGAGGGAAAAGTTATCAAGGGAGAAGTATGGAGTTGGGATGGTAGAGTAGAAAGTCAATAGGCTGGAAATTATAGGTAAAAGCTATGTATTTCCTGAGATCATAAGAGAACAGCTTTAGGTTTCATAACATATACTCTTCAAACAACCATTAAAGATATAGCATATGAGTTTATAGGAGCTATAACAGAAGACTAGATAAAAACAAATATTACCTGGTACTGAGATTCAGAAATGAAAGTTGTTCAGCCACAGTGATGGTGAGTAGTTAGATAGATAGACAGATACTAGCTATTACCACCCAGTAAGTTTAACTTCTATTGTTAGAAAGCTAAGGAACAAATGTTAAGAAAAAATTATCACTAAACTTCTGGAGCATAATGAAACCATTAGCAATAAGCAGTGTGAATTTACAAAGTAGAGCTCTTGCTAGACAAACTTGATTGCTTTTTTTGATAGAATTGCAAAATTAGTGGATAAATGGAAAGCAATAATTGTAATATAGTTGAGTTTTAATAAAGCATTTGACAATGTCTCTCAAAATTAATTCAAATTGACTTGGGTTTGAACATAGTCACATGGTCTGAAATTGGCTTATATATGAGCAGAATCAAATGGAATCAAAATTGCCTGAAGAACTTTTAACAAAGGATAATGGTAAAAGGCAATGTATTGAGTTTGGATGAGGTATCTATTGGGTATCTGTAGTTAGTTGAGTTTTACTATCTTCATTAAAGATCTCCACTAAAGGAAAGAATAAACAGCCCATTAATGAAATTCACAGTGAGAGGGAGCCATTAACAATAAGGACAAAGAAAAAAAATTAAGGAGTCTGGAGAAATTAGAAACATAGCCAGAAAATAAAAATAAGATTCAACTTGTACAAATGCAGGGTAATTCACCTGGGAAAAGAAGTCAATCAGAAACTCAGTTATGCAACAGAATGGAGAAACCTGAATAGCATTACTGCTGAACAGTCTCGAGGAGTTAGTAGAGCAAATCAGCTGTGAGTTCCAGTGAGTTATGGCAGCAAAATAAACTCCATTTGGGGATCATAAACTGAGGACAACTTCAAAGAACAGGGAAGTAATAATCCTTCTCCACTGGTTCTGATTTGATCACTACTGAGTAATGCATTCTGTTTCCCATGCTCGGAAAGCCATTATCAAACAGGAGGGAGTTTAGAGGAGAAAAACAAAAATATGTCCCAGTCTTGCAAATCCTTGGGAGTTGAACTCTCATTGACTTTGCTCATTTCCCAGTCCACAGAGCTCGTAAAACTACGTCTTTACTGAAAGGGATGAAGGAACTATGAATAAAAATGTATACGTATATGTGTGTGTGTTTATATCGGTGTCATACATATGTGTTAACTGCATAAAGCTTAGAAGAGAGACCAATGACTACGGGGATACCTGATGATCGTTTACAAATATTTGAAGAGCACAAATGCCAGTAAGAAAGAGGCTATTTTGGGGGTTATACTTGGAAAATGTGCAAGGGGATTATAACAAAGAGTAATGATAGTAAATTGAGAAAGGGAAAATGCAAATTGAATATTGGGCAAATTTTCTTGACTCTGAAGGGAAGTGGTAGGAAGCCTCATCATTTGAGACTTTCAGAGTTAGATTGCCCAAAGCAATAGCACCAAAGCTCTTTAACATGTACAAATAGTAGGGTGGACAACATTTTGATGCAGATTCTCTCATGGACCACCTTTCTTCCAGTTTGCAGCCATTTGGGCTACCTCTCCCATTTGTGATAGTGTAACATTGCTTTGACAACAACAGTGCTCTGGCTTCCATTAAAATTATTTAATGTCTATTTGGCTGTCTTTAGCATCTGAAAAGCCAGTACCAGGTGACCAGTTATCTCCCTGCAGTCCAACTGCAAATGTTCCACAGACCAATTTGAGAATCTCAGTGCTGGAACAATTACTGTCAGACAGCAATTCTGAACTTGCAGTAGAATGGAATAGGTGTCCCAGTGGACATCTTTAATGTCTTTAAGTTCCAGGAATCTGTGAAGTTGAAGAATGTTTTAGGAACTCAGAGCCTATTCACTTTTTTTATAACTACAAGCTGTATACTGTAAAGGATCACACTCCTGACATATGCTGTAATGTGAAAATGGATTATACACACAAGGGTGTAATAGTTCTTCAAGGCTTGTTCACATTCATTCCATGTAGGTGCAGGTGTGTGTGCACCACATGCACTGATACCGAAGATTTTTCCCACAGTGATATCCATAGGGCCAGCTCTAGTACTTTCTACAAGGTCACATGTTTGCACCAGTATAAGGGGAACTGCCACCACCTATTTCCCTTAGTGCCTTCTTATTGCCTGTGATGGTGCTGGATTTACATCCTTGCCTTGTCAAGCATACTACCAGTGGTTTATTCTATAGCTTTAGTGTACATGGTTTTATTAGATAAGTTAATTAGTTTAAGTTAGATAAGGATGGTTGTAATTTAGTCCTGTGGGAGACTTACCCCAGGGAGAGGGCATGCCCTGGTCCCTGGGCTTTAAACAATGTGGTCTCCAGAGTGTCATTACCGGTTGCTGGGTTGCTACCAACAAATCCTAGATGCTCGGCACTGATTGGCATAATCCTGATACTGCTCCCTGGAATTTAGACACCATGCCTCCCAACACAGTATAGAGGTGCAGTTGTAGCCCCTAGCTTTACCTATGCATTACTTGCATGCATATATCAAATCTATATATCATATATGTATCCTTCTTTATAGGCTTAAGAAATCTTGTTATATGTAAGAGGATTTTATACTTTTATAGAGGCTTCTATACTTAGTATAAATTCATAAGTTAGCATAACTTTTGTATAGATAGCTAGAAACACAAGATACTTTACAGGCTTGTGTAAGAAATTATATAGCTTGTATGAACAGCTAAGAGCATAGGCATAAGCTGCATAGAACTTGGAAAGTTAATACTTGATTGAAACTAGACATAGGTAGGTCTGTTTGTGCCTCAGTGTTCAGTGATGTGAATATCCAAAAGGCTATATTTTGATCATGACACCCAGGTCAGCAGACAGAAAGACAATTCGGGACTTACTAGTTTGGACCTTTGACATTTAATGAAACACTGCAAAACCCACAAAGATATCCATAAATAAAAAGGGGGAAAATAATGGAAAATTCTGGAGGGTGGACATAGATCAATCATATGTCAATCGTACGCACACTCTCCTTGATCAATGGCATAGATGTACCCCTTCAATTTCTGGGATAATCTCCCCATATTTGGGTAAAGAAGGAGGACCCAAACTGACCCATGCTAGAAGGGTATATAAGACCAAACACTGTTAGTAAAGGCGGATATTTTACCTCCTGGCTTTTTTAGCTCTCAGCTTTTAGCTCCTAGCTCTTCAGCTAGACTCTTCACAAGAACAAAATAACAGATCAAAGACTTTATTTCTCTTATTAGCTAGTTATCTTAAGTTGCTTTCATACATTTAAATATATCAAGTCAAGTTACTGAACTCTTCACCCCTTCTGTCAAGTCAAGGAACTGGACATCTTCCTCTTGATCAAACCTGGAACTAGAGTGTAAGTATTGTAACCATAAATTTTAATATCAAAATTAGCTCATCTAACTATAAACCGCATAAGATTTCCTGCATATATCAAAATAGAAGTTAATTGTAATTTGGTTTTATTTACTTATTTATTTATTTACTCCACTAACCTTTTTCTTAATTCTGTGCTTATCATTTATGCTTTTGACAATAAACATTTTTATAAAGTAATTTAAAGTATTTGTGTGACTCTTCCTATTAGACATCCCTGGGGATCTTGTTTTAAATATTTTCTGTGGTCAAATCTGGGCAAAAACCCAAATTCCTTGGCAAGATCTGTTGGCAATCCCAATTCAAATTCCAAATCATAAAGAATCAGGCTATAAACTGTTAAGCTCAGCATCACCATGGTTGCCAGGAGATGACCCCCCAGACTGTGTGGAGAGGAAAGCAACATATCTAGGGGTCAAGTGAACCCATCCATAGCTGCATGTTTCTCCTTGGACTTGCCATCATTCTTGTGGTCAACAGCACAGTGGCCTGGACTATTGCAGTTCTGGAATCCATGGGGATTTCCTCCATCCCTAGAGTTACATTTGCAATATTCAGTCTTGAGGATATCTAAGAGGTGCTTGAGGAAAAGTGTCATGCCCACCCCTGAACTTGTATGAGGAGCTGGACCAGGCTGCAGAGGTGACGTCAGTAATCCCGGAGGAGTCTACCTCAGCAGTGAAAGAACAGTCACTTACTCCATCCCTACCTGATTCATCTTCATCCTTGCCTAATGGTGCGGTCGACCTTATTAAGTCGACTTAACAAACTTAACTTTTTCTAGTGTAGACATACCCCTAATGCCTGGACACACCATCTGTTTCCAAGAAGCATTACAAGCCTCAACAGCCACAGCAGTTGGGCTAGACCAGGACCAAACTCTACAAGAAAAAGAACAGATGCTATAAGTGCCATTAAGGTCAACCATCTGTTGGCACTTCCCAGCTGGGCTCAAGTCACTGCGCATATGGGGCAGGCAGGCCTTTTGCTTCTCTTACTTGTGTCCTCTTGCTGGGTAGCAGAATGGAACCTCTCTCCAATCCAGATGATGTTATACTCCCTTCAGGAATGCTTTCTCCATTTGAAACATAAAAGTCTGGTGCTATCATCATTTGGGATATATCTAGTGGCCATCTTGGCTTTTCACCTGCATATCCAAGGCAGATCAGTTTTCTCTCATGAATTGATGGTCAAATTCCTGAAAGGCTTGGAGAAGCTCTTTCCATGGATTAGGGTCCCCATGGGACCTCAACCTAGTCTTGTCCAGATTCACTGGGCCTCCCTTTGTGCCGTTGGTGTCCTGCTCTCTTCTTTACTTGTCATGGAAAGTTGTTTTTCTTGTGGCAATTACTTTGGCAAGGCTAATTTCTGGAATCAAAGTTCTAACATTGGAAATAAGTTTAAATTTCAGCTGCACCCTCACCTGGCCTTTCTGCCAAAGATTTTATCACAGTTTCATGGCAACCAGGGCACTTTCCTGTCAGTCTTTGTTCTGAAGCCTCACAGCTCTAGTGAAGAGAGAAACTTACACAGTTTGGAAGTCATGTGAGCACTGGCCTGTATTGAAAGAGCTAAGCCCTTCTGGAAATCCACACAGTTTCTCATCTTGGTTGCCGAGTGTATCAAGGATTTGCCAATCTCATCGCAGAGGATTTCCTCTTGGATTATCATCTGCACCCGAGCTTGTTATGAGCAGGCAAGAGTTGCACCTTCTGCCACTTTGACAGCCCATTCAACAAGAGCACAGGCTTCATCAACAGCTTTGTTAGCTCAAGTTCCAATACTGGACATTTGCAGGGCCATAATGTGGTCTTCTGTCCATACTGTCACATCCCACTATGCCCTCATTCAACAGGCCTGTGAAATTGCTGGCTTTGGCAGAGCAGTATTACAATTGGTATGTCCATGAACCGGTATGGTATGGTTACAATTGGTATGTCCGGCCCACCACCAGAGCACTGATTGTGAGTCATCTCCATAGAATGGGCGTGAGCAAGAACTCAAAAAGAAGAGAGGTTACTAACCTTCTGTAACTTATTTTTCAAGATGTGTTGCTCATGTCTATTTCATGACCCACCATCCTTCCCCTTTGTTGGAATTCCAGCAAGAAGGAACCGAGAAGGAAGGAGGGCTGG
>ML685831.1:615008-627789 GCA_007922175.1 Pelusios castaneus
AGGATTAAGTGCACATCAAAACCAGAGCATAGCCCCTTTCCAACCTTCGGTATCCCGCATCATGTCTGAGATATTTTAGACACTCATTTTGCTGAACTATTTGAGAATGGTAATTGTCAAAAAAGGATGGTTTGGGGGTAGGTAATTATTAATCAGAAAATATTATGCATGTCATTTCATTTTAATTTATAACCATCTTTTGCTTTTTTATGTGATCCCTTGCAAAACTCTTAAGCAGTTCTGGTTTCTAATTCTCAAACTCTCTTGGAAACATATTGTAATAATGCTCAAAAACTCACCATACTGGTAACAGAAAGCACTTTTGGCATCTTAAAAATGAGATTCTGATGCATAGATAAATCTAGTGACACATTACAATACTGCCCTCTGAAAGTGTGAAAGATATTCTTGACTTTCTGCAAATTACATAACATATTCACTAAATGCAGATTATTTTTCGAAGGAGAGGCAGAGATTAATGAGTCAAACCAAAATGATGAATTTGAGGAGCCTGGTCAGGCACACTTACAAAATTAGCTAGCAAAGAGTGCTATAGAAACAAAAAAATATTGGAGCTAAATTGCTAAAACACAATTTTAAGGAGAGTGGCAATACAAACATAAATTATTATATTAAAGTGTTTTATTGTAGTCTGTTTTTTTCAGTTAAACATAAATTATATAGACAGTACAGATGTTATTCTCAAAGCAATTCTTTGACACTAAGAAGGAGAACAAACAAAGAGTCTTGTGGCACTTTTAAAGACTAACAAATTTATTTATCACATGAAATTTTGTGGGAGAAAATCCCACTTCATCAGATGCTTAAAGATGGGGAACTTACAGAATGGGAGCAAAATAAATGCAGGGAAGTGTAAGTCATAGAATCAGGTCAGACTGTTACAGCAAATCAAAGCAGTTGTTTAGATTCAAACAGTGGAAAACAGCATATAGAGGGAGGTGAGGTCAAAGTACCTGTTGTAATAAGAAAAGGACACAAAATCCCTTCTTTTCTTATTACATCAGGTGATTTCAGCCCTTCCCCCCACCCCCCGCCCAATATGCTGTTCTCTCCGTTTGAATCTAAATAACTGCTTTGATTGGGTATAACAGTCTAACCTGATCCTTTGTCTTACACGTCCCTGCATTTATTTTCCTCCCATTCTGTAAGTTTTCCATCTTCAAGCGTTTCATGAAGTGGAATTTTCTCCTACAAAACTGCAAGCGATAAATACATTTGTTAGTCTTTAAAAGCGTTACAAGACTCCTTGTTTGTTTTGCTGAACTAGATTGACACGGCTAACCCTTTGGAACTTAAGGTGAAATATGTCTTACGTGTTGGTATGTCTACACTGCTGGAGACATTGTTAGCAGTGCAGGATCAGTTTTGCAGGATCGATTAAGTGGCTGTGGAGACCTGCTCAATCAATTTGTAAGACGACTGAATAAATCCACCCCTGTAAAAAGATTAGCAATGCGTTAATAGGAGGGCAGTCCTGTAAGTGCAGTGCAGTGGGGATGCCATGCTAATTAGAATTTAGTAAATTGTTGAGACATACACTACTCTATGTACTTATGTATCTCCCATCAACAGCTGCTGAATTTCACCACCAGTGTAGACCAGGCCTTTGACACTGACCTAAGAGGCCATTTGGGCTCTCATCCTGGAATATACTCCACGTGGACAGACTCTTGACTGCACATGGTCCCAGTGACTTCTTTGGAGCTCCATGCTGGTGCAATGGGTCTGCTCACTCAAACAACAACAGTGTCATAAATCTAAGGCACTGATTTGCTGTGTTACTTTAGGCAAATCATTATCCTTTGGGAAAGAGCAAGTCCTCTTTAGCTTTTATTTTATAATACCAACCTCACAGGGATGTTGTGAGGTCAAACTAATGAAAGTTGCCCAAATGCTTTGAAAGCTTTCAATGAAAGTTATGTGACCCCAAATTGTTTGTTCATTTTTGGTTTTTGTTATAATCATCAGCAATATTTTAATTGGCTCATTATAATCTTTATGCATGCTCCCAGATCAGGTCTCCCAAATAATTTTTACATGTATTGAAGAGTGTTTCACTGTTGGTAATTATTATTCAGAAGTTCTTAATATTGACTTTGGAACATCCAACTGAGGCCCTCCCGATCTATTTATTTGAGTTCTATAAGCTATACAAATAGAAACTCAATATTCTTCTTTGTTGTTGCATCTTATTCACAGAGATGTGATTGATCTAAAATGTATGTCTTCATTTCCGGCCCTAAGTCACAATTAATTTAGATTGACCTCTCACTGTTAAAAGTTGAGCTTACTGAAATCATTTGTTTGGTCTTGTTTGTTCATTAATTTTATTCACTCAATAAGGAATATGAGATATACTCTCTGACCCATTTCCAAAACCCCAGAATAATCCAGTTACCTCCTAGCATCTCTGTTTTACAATTTGGGGATGCAAAATTATGTATTATTATATTATTATTTATTTGGCATTTATAATGCAGGAGCTCATTGCATCCCCAAATGAGACTGGGGTCTCATTGTGCTAGTTCTTGGAGGCTCTATACATACACACTGTGAGACAGTCCTTGTCCTGAAAAGTTATAATCTAATGGGACAATGTGTACAAAAGCTGGCAGGGGAACAGAAGTACAGAGAGAGATCACAGAGTAAGTGAGTGGCAGAGTTGGGAATAGTTCACAGTCCATCTGTTTAAATTATTAATGATATACTGTATAATAAATTGCTATGAATATCTAAAAAGGATTAAAAGGAGAAATGAGTAATGAAATACTTTAATCTTGGACATAATCCCTGGGTTGGATGAATGGACTGTAAGGTGGATAGAAAACTGGTGGGATCATCAGGCTCAGTGGGCAGGAATCAATGGCTCAATGTCTAGTTGGCAACCAGTAACGAGTGGAGTGCCCCAGGGGTCGGTCCTGGAGCTGGTTCTGTTCAACATCTTTATTAATGATCTGGATGATGGGATAGATTGCATGTTTAGTAAGTTGGTGGATGATACCAAGCTGGGGGGAATGGTAGACATGCTGGAGGGTATGGACAGGACTCAGGTAGACATAGACAAATTGGAGCATTGGGCCAAAAGAAATCTCATGAGGTTCAACAAGGACAAGTGCAAAGTCCTGCACTTAGGATAGAGAAATCCCATGTACTACTACAGGCTGGGGGCCGATTGGGTAGGTAACAGCACTGTAGAAAAGGACCTGGGGGTTATGGTGGACGGGAAGCTGGTTATGAGTCAACAGTGTGCTCTTGTTGCCAAAAAGGCCAATGGCATATAGGGCTGCATCAGTAGGAGTGTTGCCAGCAGATGGAGGGATGTGATTATTCCCCTCTATTCGGCACTGGTGAGGTCACATCTGGAATACTGTGTCCAGTGTTGGGCTTCCACTACAGGAAGGATGTTGACAAATTAGAAAGAGTCCAGTGGAGGGCAACAAAATTGATTAGGGGGTTAGGGAACATGACTTACGAGGAGAGACTGAAGGAACTAAGCTTATTTAGTCTGTGGAAGAGCAGACTAAGAGGGGATTTGATAGAAAGCTTCAACTTCTTGAAGGACTGCTACAGAGAGGAGGGAGCTAGGCTATTCTTAGTAGTAACAGAGAACAGAACAAGGAGCAATGGTTTCAAGTTTCAGCTGGGGAGGCTGAGGTTGGATATTGAAAAACTTTTTCACTAGGAGGGTGGTGAACCATTGGAATGGGTTACCTAGGGAGGTGGTGGAATCTCTGTCTTTGGAAACATTTAAGGCCCGGTTAGACAAAACCCTGGCTGGGATGATTTAGTGTGAGTGGTCCTGCTTTTAGCAGTGGGTTGGACTAGATGACCTCATGAGGTCGCTTCCAACCCTAAAATTCTATGGCTATGTCTATACTTGAAAGTTAGGTCGACTTAAGGAGGCTTAAGTCAACCTAACTTAGTCCAGGTCCACACCAGGCTTTCATTAAGTTGACTTAAGGGCATCCCTATGTCGACTTAATAACTCCCTCCTATTAGGTCCACCTAACACTTAAGTCGACCTTATTAGGTCAACTTAAACCCGGTTAGGACACCTTAGGTCGACCTAATTGGTTAGGTCATCCTAACTGGCATCCTGACCTTCCTCCCAGGGTTATGGGCTCCAGGAAGAGCTGGGCTCCCACAAGGCAGGACAAAGCCCTGCCCACCCAACTCCCCAGAGCTGGCCAGGACTGCCATATTGGCAAGATGTCCCAGAGTAGCAGCAGCTGCCAGCAAAGGAGGAGGGTCCCATCCAGGAACCACGAGGAGCTCCTCGCCCTCCTTGCCATCTGGAGGGATGAGGCAATGCTTTCCCAGTTGCGGGGCAGCCACTGCAATCAGGAGGTACATGCTGCTATCTCCTGGGCCCTGGCAGAGAGGGGACACACCCGCGACACCCAGCAGGTGCGGGTGAAGATAAAAGACCTCAGCCAGTGGTACCAGAAGGCCCGGGAGGACAGGCTGCAGACACCAGCTGCCCCTACTTTACCGAGCTCCATGCCTTCCTGGGGGGTTAGAGCACCAGGTTCCCAGCCCACACCATCGATTCCACCAAGCCCCTCTCCCTGGATGATGACCAGGAGGAGGGCTTGGTGGACGAGGATGTGGTGCTGGACCAGGGTGAGACCAGCTGGCAGGTCTCTGCTGAGAGGGCACTCCACCAGCCCCGGTCCCTGGAGCCAGCCCTGAGCTCATCCCAGCTCCAGAGCAAGAGGAGGAGCAGGCTCCTCCTGACGAAGACCACCCGGGTGAGGGGACATCATGCTAGACACGTGCAGCACTTGCTGGTAAGTGCTCCCTCCCTCCCTGTGGGCAGGGCTGGGCATGCCTGTGGGATAAACACTGAAGAGGGACATGGCTCAGGGAGAGGAAGGATCCTGGGGTTGGGTGGGCATGGAGGGCCCCTCATGGGACAGAGGGGCTGGGGGCCATGTGGCGGGGGTGACCTGGACCTGAGTGGTGCAGGGGTGTGTCAGGAGATGGGGTGAGGGGACCATAGGTGGGAGCACAAAGGCCAGACAACATGCGCCCAACACCTCTGGCACATGGCCTCAGGAGACCCCCCTGGTACAGGTTGTCTGGAGCTCCACACCATGGGCACCGCACCCGACCTGGACAGCACAGCATGGCAGCTTGTACCTAGGGGGCCCTGTCCCAGACTTTGTTAAGTCAATTTAACTAAGTTGACGTAGCATTTCTAGGTGTAGACATAACCTATGATTCTAGGATTCTATCCTGACCTTGCCATTATTTTTACATGGACAGTTTCTGCCAGAAAACTCTGTATAGGCTGTTGCCAGAGGCAGTTCTGTGCTGACTTCAAGAAAAAGGAAGATCCACAAGCTCTTAGATGCAGGGACTCTGGAGGAGCATTCAGGATTTGGTATAGGGTCATAGGAGCTTTGATGGCCCACTCCCAGCTGGACCTGTACGTGATATGGGCAAATGATGGCAGCTCAGTTCTCCCTTGTCTGCTGTTTATTGTTACTTTCAAGAGGATTAAATCTCTATGATAGAGTTGTGCGTCTGGCCACTGCCAGGGAGAATACAAGGTGCAAGTGTATCTGTGGCTACATCCATTTCCAGAGTATTCATTAACTTTCACTTCCTCTGGGGCTTGCCACTATGGCTATCAAGTGCAGTGGTCATTGTTTATTACTCCCACCCCCCTATTAATTTCCTGCTCATGAAATGGTGGATTCAGGAAGAAAAACAAATTTGGAATCTGAGTGGTTGTTGTACTTGCAAGGCAAGTGAAGAATTAGGCCTACATGGGATTCCAGTGTCCTCTTTAATATAGTGGAAACAGGTATTTTAAATGCCAATCATTTATGAAACATGATCTGAAGAGGATGCTTAGAGGCCTCATGCTGGCCACAGGAAGAGATGTCAGACATTTCTGAAATTACCATATCATTTCATGTATTTCCCTATTGCTTGCTGGGATTGCTTTGGTGATGATGTGCTAGAGGCTGGCTCATCCAAATCTCATACAACTGCCTCACTTTATTTATGTAAATATCTGACTGCAGTGATAGCAATAATACTCATTCCCTGAGCACCATCCATCACCGTCAAGATGTCTGTGTCAGCTGATTCTAATACTGCTGCTTCTGACTTGAAAGCTAAAGGAGATGTTAAATTGATGGATAGATGAATAGCTACTAACTTGGAGATTTCTCTTTCTTGACAGAGGATATGCTGATCAGTGTGTGGTGTGCGAATTCAGCATGCTATTGACTATGTTTATAATTACATTCTTGATCCTTGTGTTTAAAATAATACCATATTTAACAGCAAAAATCCCCCCAAAAATGTAGTAAAAGACTTGTGATCTACAGTGGTTTATTTGTGGCTGGTGCAGAGTAATATAGAGAGAACTGGAGAAATTTTTTTTTTTAAAAAAGTTGCTTCATCACTGCCAGACATGCTGGCCTTGGATGATAAAGCTATAAAAGAAAAGGATATACAAAATCTATATGCAACTGCTCTGGGAGTGAGGCTGCTCATTTATCCAATGAGATACCTCCTGTTGCAGACAACTTTCATCATACTTTATGGAGAAGATCAAGCAGATCCAGAGCAATGTCTCTGCAGCAGTGGAAGCAGTATCACCACCAGGGGGAATAAACACTCTGGCTTTGATTAGTTTTTCCTGGAGGAAGGCAGGACGGGGCAAAGGATGGCAGTTTCAGGTTGCATATGAGACTCATAAGGGATCTGTTTGCAAAGGCTGCATGGTGCATGAACTGAATCAGAGAATTTTCTGACCATACAACCTTCCTAGCCAGCACAAACTGGGAGGGGGAGGAGTAGGGGCGGGGGAAGAGGACTTGCATTTTCCATCCAAGAACCCTGCACCCAAACTATGCTCGTAGAAACTGGCATAGTATAACTCAGGATCAAATTTACTTCTCTGCCTTCTCTGGCAGAATTTCATACATTTCACAACCAGAGGGTCTAGGCACACTGGGAAATTACCACTCAAACAACTGTGAGCTGGATTTTGGCCCTTGTTGCTGGCTACAGCAAGTGAAAAATGCTTTTTATAGACAGGATTCTGAAGAGAAGTCACATAGCTGTCAACTCAGGAACACTGTGATCTGGTCCTTGTCTTTACTGGAAACACCATGTCTGATGCATCCTAGTATTGCATTAGCTGTTTCAACAGCTGCTTCACATTGACAGCTCAGTCTTCTGGTGATAAACTAATACACAAAAGTCTTTCTCTGACTCTGTTATTCCAACTGACAAGTCGCCAGCTTAAAGCAAAAATTCTTGTTGTTGGACCTCAAATGCATGACCTTACTCTTTGCATTATTAAATTTTATCCCAGTTTTATTATTCCAGCTTTCAAGATCATCCAGATCTTGTGTGACATTCTGGTCCTCCCTGTATTGGCATTATCTCCCAACTTTGTCATCTATAGATTTTAACAGCATACTCCCACTTTTTGTGCCTAGGTCAGTAATAAAAATGTTAAATGAGACCAATCCAAGACCAATCTCTGAAGCACTACATTAATAACCTCTCTTTAGCCAGGGCCGTCCCTGGAGGGGGCATGGGGGGGACGGGGCTATTGCCCCGGGCCCCGCGGTTACTTGGGACCCGCACTGTTCCGCTCCCACAGGGGCAGTGCGTGGCCCGCGCATGCCGCAGCCCCTCCTCCCACAGCAGCGAGCTGAAGGCAGTGGGGCGGGGCAGGCCGGGAGGACTCTGCTCGGCCCCTGGGCCGGCCCTCCCCACCCCCAGGGCGGAGCAGGCAGGCCCAGGGGCGGAACATGTGGGGCCTGGCCTTAGGGCCGGCCTGCCCCAAATGGCTGGCTCCACTCCCCAGGTGGCCTCGGCTTCCCAGCACAGGTCCGGGGCCACTGGCTCCCTCCCACCCACAGGTGGCCTCCGGCTCCACCCCCTGCTCCCTGCAGGTGGCCTTAGCCTCCAGGCCCGGGCCTGGCTCCCACCTGCAGGCAGCCTCAGCCTCCGGGGCTGGAGCCAGCTCCCCCGGGCCCCACCACAACAGGCGGTGTCTGGGGCCTGGGCCTGGGCTGGAGCCGGGCCCCCTTGCTGTCAGTCTCGACCTCCCGGCCCAGGGCTGGCTACCTGGGGGGCGGAGCGGGTCGGTCGGCCCACCATGCTCCCCTCCACAATGAGCCTTGCTTCAGCCAATTGGCCCTGGGCCCTGCTCCCCTCACGGGACTGCCCTGTCTTTAGCTTGACAGTTCACTTTTCAGTATGAGCTGTTGTAAGCTCCCTTTTAACCAGTTCTTATCCACCTTTCAATTCTCATATTAATCATCAACTTCTCCAATTTAATTTCCCATGTGGAACTGTACCAATTACCTTAGTGAAATCCAGATAGATTAGAACTACTGCATTTCCTCTGTCTAAAATAAATCCAGTTATCTTCTCAAAAAAAGAGATAAGATTGGTCTGGCACAATCTACCTTTTGTAAAATCATGTTGTATTTTATCTCAATTGCCTTTAATTTCTATGACCTTAATTACTTTCTTTCAAACTTTGTTCCAGGACTTGCATACAACTGAGATCAAATTAACAGGCTTGTAATTTCCAGGATAACTTTTCTCTTCTCTTAAAAATAGGAACTGTATTAGCAATTCTCCAATCCTAGGGCACAATCCCTGAGTTTACAGATTCATTAAAAATCCTTGCTAATGGACTTGCAATTTCGTGAGCCACTTCCTTTAGTACTCCTAGATGGAGATTATCTAGGTCCCTTGGTTTAGTCTCATTAAGTTGTTTGAGTTTGACTTCAACCTCAGTTGTTATAATTTCAACCTCCATATCTTGTTGCCATTCACCACTCTGTCATTAGCCCTAAAATCTTCATTATCCTCATTAAAAACTGAGGCAAAGTAAGTTTAGATGTTGGGCCATGTCAAGATAACTTTTAATGTCCATCCCACTTCTTCTTTCTTTGTTTTCTTCTTATTTATATGGATATAGAACCTTTTACTATTGTTTTTTTGCAAAGTCCAACTCCGTTTGGCTTTTGGTAGCTCTTATGTTATCCCTGCACTTTCTGACCTCCAAGAAGTAGCTTTCCTTGTATGTTTTCTGCTTTCTCTTAATCACTCGGCTAAGTTGCTTGCTCATCCACCTTGGTCTGCAACCCTTCCCAATCCTTGCTTGGGATGCAGGTGTCAGATAATTTCTGGAACTTTGACTTAAAGTAATTCCAAGTCTCTGCCACATTCAGTTCCTTGAGTTCTTCAATCCATCCTACTTCTCTAACTAATTCTCCTAATTTTTTTAAGTTAGCACTTTTGAAATCTAGGACCCTTGTTGCAGATCTTTTTCTGTTTATCCTTCCTTTTAGTTTAAACTGAATTAGCTCATGATCACTCGAACCAAGGTTGTTTCCTACAGTCAGATCATCTATGAGCTCCTCACTATTCACCAATACCAAGTCTAAACTGGCATCATGTCTTTGTGGTCCAGCAAATATTTGCTCTGGAAATCTGCCAGCTATCAGATCCAGGAAAATCAGAGCCCTTGTATTATTAGTAACACTTGTCTTCCATTTGCTAACAGGGAAGTTAAAGTTTCCTATAATCACACAATTCCCTAGGGCTCTCGTGGTGCCCAAGGAAGGCTATGGAGTCAAACCTTAGTTTCTATCCATTATGATGGATCCTTATAGGGAGGCTATTCTGTAGAACAGGTATTATATGTTTCATATTATGGGGAAGCTGGTGTTTGGGACTGTTGTAACGGTGAAGAACCTTCAGATTCAACAGTGATGGGTATTAAATTGTTACATGTAATAAGTGTGATAATATGTAATAAACACTGTTGTCATTACATCTTTGCAGGTAATTAACTGCAATTAATGAATTCCCTAATGCAACTGTAATAATATCTACTGCAAATGTAAAATTAAAAATATTTTAATCATGTTCACTGTACACAACAATTAGACATTTTAAACACCCACAACAAAATATTCACATATTCAGTAGATAAATGCATTTAAGTTTTTGAAACCAGGTTAGACAAACACCTATAACAGGTTACTATAGCAGGTTACTTTTTTCTGCTACAGCACAGGAGGGTGGATTTGATGGCTTTCTGAGATCCTTTCCAGCCCTACATTTCCATGATTAGTGAAGGAAGAGTCTGCCATCTTCTTCATAGGACTCAGATCAAGTCTAGCCAGTTTCCTCAAAAGCATAATTTTTTTCTTTAAAATTTCATACTTACTGTGAAAATGAGGCTTTTAATTATACCCTGTCAGTAATATGTTCCCGAGAGAAGTACTTTTATGAAAACAAATTTTATGCCTTGCAGCAATTCGTTTTTCTTTTACTTCCTCTTATTAGTATAATTAAACATGTTGATTTCAGAGAGCTTATAGACACATTTTTATTACATGTTGCTGTCTTTCTAAATATATATTCCACGTACTGCCTTCTACTTATTCCAGTATTTTCTTGTTTTACTCCAACCATGTAACTCTCTGGCTTCTAAGCGGCACTTAGCATATATTTCCAAATGGATCTACTCAGCAGTTTTAGGGCTGCGGTTTTGAAACATTACAGTTGGGATTTTGCAAAGCGCTCAGTGTTGGCATTACTCTGCTCCATTGAGGTCAATGGTAAAATTTCCATGGGAGCAAAATTAGGCCATTACTAAGCATTTTGGAGTATTCCACATCACAGGTGTATTTTATATATTACTGGACAAATTTTAGGTAGCTGGTTCAATCAATCCTTATTGAATTGACCTATATTAACTGCAAAGAAATCACAATAAGCAATGAGAACATGACACAAAAGATTGTATCAATGGATCAAATAAAATAGATGGTCAAAGTAATAAGTGATTAATTAAATAGAATCCTCTCATAGCCTTGTTACCAGATTTGCCCGTTACCTTGGGGTACACTCATTTATTAGGGTTACTTTGCTTGTGGGGGGGGGGTAGATGGATTGTAATTCTGTTAATGTACTGCTTGTGTTTTCATATGGAGCTTACTTCTCCCTTCTGCAAGTCCCCTCCCAATGGAGCTACCTTGCACAACCTAAGTTTTCCAGGTATGGGTTCCTCTAGCCCCAGACGCAAATAAATAACTATGTACACACACATTAACAGAGCGTGTTTGAACAGACTGGGTCTAACAGCACTTTCAGCTGACCTCTGATATGTGCCTGTACTCAGCCGGCTAGGTTACACATCTCTTTTCAGCTCCCTCCTTTATATGACCTTGGCACTGTACCGAAACAGAGCACATGTCTGTGCAGGCTGGGTGAAAACAGCTGCCATGCTTATATGCCCCTGGACTCCACAGGCGGGGCAAAGCAGCACTTCCCACCTACCACCCTTATATGCCACTTGTTCAGTATGTTGCTATCCCCACTCTCACTCTACAATTGTTCTAGTAGTAACCCTCTTGATGAGCAAATCCCACAGGGTTTGTGGGCATTACAGGGATCTTTGGCTTAAGTAAAAGAAGAGTTGCTGCAGAGCAAGATCAGGAAGCCATGAACACACAGGAGTAAATGAAGTTTGGAGAGTCTGGCAACCAGCTTGATTATAGAAGTTATTTCATTGCCAGGTATATAAAACTTATGATACTAATAGTAATAACAATACAGCGAGAAAGCAACAACCAAACAGTTAAAGTATTACATAACTTCAACTGGGGAACTGGGAAAATCTAGCTCAGATTTGATTACAAAGATCAGGTTTAGAAAGTTATACCTAAACTCAGAGAGAGAGAGAGACTGAAAAGAGAGAGGTCTGTGGAGAAACAGGCGGCTTTACCAGAGAGCGCGGGGGGGGGCGGGGTGTTGAGGTCCTCTCACTCAGCACAGCTTGAACCAGTTGAAGGTTCCAAGGATGATGCAGCTTTTAGATACAGGCACCAGAACAGAGTTTTGAGCTTGGGTTACGGTTTTTATAGGGAAGAAACAATGGTTGAAGGAAGAACAATAGCTTTCTTTATGGATAAACAATGACTCAAGGGAGTATGCCAAAGTTGTTTTGTTTAGGCTGGTCAATAGGAATTGATCATTCCTGGCTGTGGGCACTGTGACTTCAAGGGAACTCCCAATGCAATTGGGCAGATTCATTATTTTGGATATCAGTAAAGGATCTATGATTAGAATTGGTCTGATAACTGCTGAACTGGGTGTGTTCAGGAGTTAGTTCATTAACATCAGGAGCAGCTATCTTCCATCATGCAGTGCTTCCCTGCTTCTCTGATCCCTGAGTCCAGTGTGGTTCCTGCTTTTGTGCTTGGTTCTTCATTCAGTATGCTAATAGAGATGTTTTCTTTTTCCATCTTTGAGTCAAATGAGGCTCTATGGGTGCGTCTACACTTACAAGTTGTCGACTTAAGGACGCTTAAGTCGACTTAATTTACTCCATGTCTACACTGGGCTTTCCTTAAATCGACTTAAGCTGCTCCTTAAGTTGAATTAAGGAAAAGTTAGTTCGAATTAATAACACCTAGTTTTAATTCGAACTAGCGCTTAAATCGACTTTATTAAGTTGATTTAAGCCAGTGGAAACGCGGCATAGTGCCTAGTTGGACCTTTTAAAGTCAACTTAAAACGTTAAGTCGACTTAATAAGACCAAAAAGGGGCCATGTCTACACTTGAAAAGTTGTCAACTTTTGTTAAGTCGACTTAATAAGGTTGACCTTAAGTCAACTTCATAAAGTCGACCTAACTTTTCAAGTGTAGACATAGCCTCAGGCTATGTACACACAATCACTTTATTGCGTGGTAAGG
>ML685831.1:628189-648953 GCA_007922175.1 Pelusios castaneus
GTGGCGCTTAAGTGCCGCGGCTCCTGCTGACAACCGGAGCCCGGGAGCTGAGCTGGGGAGCCGGCTTGAATCGGAGCCAGCCCCCAGCACAGTCCAGGGGTTCGGATGACAGCGGGGGCTGGCAACGCAGCCCCCCCTGCCACCGGAAGCCCTGCAGCTGGGCTAGGGGGCTGGCTGTGGGCAGTGCATGGTGGGACAGGTGTCCACCATGCACTGTTCTTCTTTCGCAAAGGAGCATTCACACAGTGAATGCTCCTTTGCGAAAGAAACAGCATGTGTGTACATGAGAAAGCGTTATATTTATAGCGCTTTCCTTGTCCCGCATGCGGGACAAGTGTTCTCGTGTGTACATAGCCTCAGTCTTCCACTTAGTGTGCTAATTAAAGTGCCTCCCTCCCATCTTTGATGTAAATGAGGCTAGGGGAGTTGCCTTAATCCTATCACCCTTGTTTGGAGGGGTTTAGGTGTGTCTCCCACTGTCTTTTCATTGCTTTTGGTTTCTGGTTCAAGCAGAGTCAGGGGGAGGGGGTCAGACAGGTTAGGTAGTGTGCCCTGGTTCCCTAAGAACAAAGAACTGACAGGTAAAGCACTACATATCTGCCAGCTTCCCAATGTGAAAAACAAGGACCTAAACTAGCTGAAGTGAAGTGAAGTTAGGAGCCAATCATTTTAAGTGATGGAACAGTTGAAATAATTGAGTCTAAAAATTTATGTTAATTTTAACTGTAAGGCATTCATAAAATGTCACAATAACCTATAAAAATGTTTATGGGAAAAGGTATGAAAAGAGGACAGAAAGATGGAATTAATTTAAGCTAAGAAGTCTACAGATGTAACACAAGGACTGTGTTAACATCATACCTGTTAAGCAAGATCAGTCTAAGGTTAAAAATTGGTGTGCTTACTTAGGGTGCGTCTACATTTGTAATTTACATCGACTTAAGCCATCTTAAATCGACTTAATTTACTCTGCGTCTACAGTACAGTTTCCTTAAATCAACTTAAGGTGCTGCTTAAGTAAACATCAGGAAATTTTAAATTGACTTTATAAAACCTAGTTTAAAGTCTTTATTTAAAGACTTTATTAAGTTGACTTAAGCCAGTGTAGATGCAGAGTAGCCCTGAGCTGACTTTAAGGGTCTCCAGGGCTCCCCCACTGACTTACCTCCCAGGGTGCCTGGCACAGCCAGAGCCCGGCGTGCCCACCCACAGGGCAGACACAGCCCTGCCCACCCTGCTCCTATACCCTACCCCTGTCCCTGTCCTGCTCAGCCCCCATGTACTTTGGTACAATGGGGACAATGCTGAGCTCCCTGGCACTTTTAAAGGGGTGCCTGGAGAAGCGGGGCACCTCTCGGGTGCCCCCCTTCACACCATGCACCACTCCCAGGTCCACCTAGCCTCTACAAGTCAACGTAGACATCCAGTGTGGATGCTCTAAGTTGATCTGGCAAGGTTGACTTTAAGTCGACCTAAATTTACAGTGTGGACATGCTAAGTCGACTTAAAGTCGACTTTGTTAAGTCGACTTAGCAAAGTCACCTTACTTGAACAAGTATAGACATAGCCTTAGTGGACAAAGTAATGAGGCTATGCCTATCCATCACTCCCTTTTGGGAGAGTTGGTTGGTGCTTAAAGACAATTTGGGGAGAAAAATTGGCCACTGGAATAAATCTCACTATCATGGCTTCCAGCCCCACCATCTTTGGGGATCTTGGGCCTCCATCATCATCATCCTGAGGGACCTCATCATCAGGCTTGGCCAGAGAGAGGGACCCAGATGGCACTGCCACCTCCAGCAACTCTGGCTGAATTTCAACCCCCACTTGGAATATGAGGCTTTGTCAAACCTCCCCTCCCCCTTCTGCGTTATTTTTTTCTCCACTTTATTTCTTCTCTTTCCTATTTGGCTGCTTTTTCCTTCTCTCTAATAAAAGTCTGGCTAGCTGGTAAAGATTGCATATTTTACAAAATTGCTATAAGCCTGTGACCAGAAAGAAGCAGTTAAAAGCAACGCCTTAAACTGCCCAAAGCAGGTATGTGTTTGCCAAGTCTCAAAATGGCTAATTAGACCATGGGCTGTGTCAGTGTTTTCTAGCAATGAGGCCGCTATGGTTGCAGGGATTCATGCAGTGGGCATCGACTGAGTATGTCTGTGCAGATCCCTTCAGTCGATTGGCAAGTGCTCTCCGGTTGAACCAATTATTCCACCTCCCCTAAAGGAGTAAGGCTGCTTTGATGAGTGGGTGTCTTGCATTGATGAGGCACCATGAAGATGCCATGGTATATCAGCATAGTATGTCATTGGGAAATAAACATGCTACATTATGTATCTTGAATAACTCCAGTTGATCAACACTGCCAGTGTAGACCAGCCCTATGACGCAACACCATAAACAGAAATTGTATTTTCTTTCTTTGCTGTTCTTTTTTCTCTCCTTTTGTATATGTTTGTCTTGCTTTGTCTTAAAGGGAATAAGATTGGGCTTTAATAACAGCAGCTACAGTGCATCTCAATTAACTCCTCTTTTTCTCAAAAGGGAAGTTATTAACATCCTTAATACCGCCTAAGATATAGTCAAATAACAGGCATTTTCCTTGTAAACACTCTTTCCAGTTAAAGGGAAAGAACAAGGGAGGCTGATAAAATGAAAACCTTACTTAATACTTTACTTTTCATTTTCTCTAACAGTTTTCCCTTCTTTTCTATATCTTTACTAAAAGGCTTTATGTATGTTTAAGGATGTATTTGTCATGATATTAAACAGGCTGAGGTCTCTGTATCCCAAATCATGTCTAATGCTGTGTAATGCTGGTCAGTGACTGGATCATGATAACAACTTTGGTCCATCTAGTCCATTACATTAATACAACAGAATTTACTGAGGAAACATTTTGTATTCTGAACCCTAACAAAGGCATCACATGACTCCAGCCACCATGATAGTATCTACAGAAGTACAATATAGTATGAATGGCATGGTATAGCGCTATACCAAATATGGTTTGAGGGGCCAGAGAAACACAAATACAGAGAAACACAAAGACAGAGAAAAAAATAAGGAGTCCTGTGGTACTTTTAAAGACTAAAAAATGTATTAGTCTTTAAAAGAGCTACAGGACTCCTTGTTTGTTTTGCTGAACTAGACTAACACAGTTATCCCTTTTGGAACAAAGACAGAGAGTAGGGCAGATTTTCTTTTGAAATCTGTGCAGTTACACCAGCTAAAACTGATGTAACATATGAGACCCAGGGAAGCACCCATATTTGGAGGTAAAACTGTGGCTCCCTGGCCTAAGCAAGATTTAATGGCCTCACTCTTCCCTCTGTATCACAGTCTAGCCCACTGGTGCAAGGGGAGCACATGCTGCTGTAGCAGTTCTTCAGATGATGCTGAATGATTTCTCAATTTCTGTATTTATGTAAATGGGAAGGGCTGAAGTGGCTCAGAATAATCACTAGGACTAACATGCCATTTTTAATGAGTCACACATTACAATAACAACATTTTACTCATGAAATAAAAGGACATCATTACAATGTTTTCATCAGAGGATAGTTGTTTGTATAGCACTTTGAAAATGAACAACACTATATAAGAGAACAAATAATATTGTTATTATTATGGGGGTGGGGGTGGGGTCTCATTGTGTCTCATATGCACCAGTGTAAATCAAGAATAACACAGCTGAAGGCATAAATGAGATCAGAATCAGACTCTAGGACCATAATTTAAGTTTAAACACCTATAAATGCACATTTAGACACCTAAAAATGCACCTGATAGTCCTGATGCTGTTACTCCAAGGGGTAGGTTCACTTTTGGATTCACCAGACACAGTTAGAGACCATTTAATGTATTTATTGAACGCCAGGATGAGTAAATAAATACTTAAGCAAGCAAAGAACACTATGGAGAGAAGCTCACTTCCCTTCAGCAGTCGGGGACCCCCTGGATGATTGTAGACGACTTGGAGGAAGTTTCGGAGGCACCTTGCTTGCTATGCTAACATATATAATTTTAGGAAAAGGCGGGGTGATTAAGCCCACTTTTCCTTTACATCCTCAGGCCCAGTGCCGGGATAACTTGAAGGACTAGATAAAAGGAGTACATCATAGCCAAGCCTTGCTAAACAGCAAAAAACCAGCAAAACACCTTATATCAGGCCCCAGCCGGTTTGCACAGGAGACTGGCACCAGCCGGTGCTTTGGGCACAAAGTTCAGCATCAGCTCACGGTTGGGTCGCTCATGGGGGGATGTGGGTGCTACTACCTGTCCGTCACAAAATCTTCTGCTTTAGCTCTACAGTTGTCTAAACATAAATTGACATGTCTAACTTTAGGCACCCAAGACTGGTTTTTGGCATGTATGTCTATTATTTAATAAACAATATAGTTAGTTGTATAATCTAGTGTAGAACTGGGTTAAAATTTTCTCCCAAAACATTTCTTTCAGTACAAAATAGAATTGTTGGTTGAACAAAACATTTAACAAATATGTCAATTCAGTGAACTTTTTTGTAATCCCTCCTAGTCCTCCCCCACAAAACAATTGAGCAAAGATTTAAAAAAAAAATTAAAAAAATCCCAAACACTGTGTTTCAATATTGTCTAAACAAAACAATTTATATTTTGGTTCAAAATGATTTTTTAATTCAAAATGGTCTTCAATTTTTTTGTTATTAAGCTTTTTATAAATCTGAAAATAAAAATGAAATGTTTTATTTCAGGCCAAACAATAATTTTTAAAAAAATTTTCAGTTTGCCAACACTTTTGAAAATTTTTTACTTTGGGTCAACCTGAAATTAATGAGACTTTGAAATTCTCTGGAACTGATGATAAATGGAAGAATTTGCACAGCTATAATGTTCAGTATTATGTAGACACAAAATATCAGAACAATATATACTCAATTTTTATTAAAAACACAATTATGCATATCATAAACGAGTCTTACATTCTTATTCTTTGCCACAGAAATCTTGGCTCTGATTTTTTCTCCCACTTACACAAAGTAAATTAATACAAAATCTTTTGAAGTCAGTGGCAATACACCAATGTAAAAACAATGCACTGGAGAGGAAAAAAATCAAATCTATATTTTAAATGCCCCAAGGTAACACATGAACCTAATAAAAGTTAATTTAATTGCTCATAGATCCTAATTATGCACAGATTTAGTATAAACTTCATGTATAACTCTTTCCATTAGGCACCTTAAAGAGGATTCAATATCCCAAATATTAGTGAAAATAACGTTTGAGTATCGCATGTATTAAGACTGACAATACACATCTTTATTTAAAAATGAGGTAGAAATGTGTCTAAAAATCACTATGTCTCCAAGGATCAATAATATATACAACAACAAATTACTTGGTTTTTATGTGCCTGTTTACTCTACTATCCAATAAAAGCTTGTGTACTTACCATGGCAACCTTATTTTCTTCACTACATTTGGTACATATGAGCTCCAGTATACTGAAATGTACTAGTTTAAGCTATAAGCTTTCTGACTGTTACTTCAGATGCTTTTCCCCTCTGAGCCTTCACTTACTGCAGTCTTGTGAACGCACTGAGGGTCTCTTTATTCTCCTTGGAATGAAATCAGTTGGGCTTTTGGGGATCTACTTCAATCGATGAGTGTCAAGTTTTTTTCCCCATGTGTGTAGCTCAATTTTCCATGCAGACCCATATTTTGCTAAACATTTTCTAGAACCTTCTCAGTTTCTTTTTGGATTACCAGCAGAATGTAAGTCTTTGTTTATGGATTTAAAACAATGCATCGTAATCCTTGAATGGAAAAAAAAAAGTGATTTATTGCATGTTTAGTGTATCTTAGCTATTTTATTTCCGATTAAGTAACCTGCAAAATCAGGCAATAGAATTTGTATGAAATTACAACTAGCTTACAAAAAACTAAACATTTCAAATAACCTTTTTGCAGATGCAAGTCATGTGTCATTGCTCCCTAGATCACCAAGTTCCAAGAGACTATCCCTTTCCCTTATTACTACAAGTAGGCAATTTATAGTAAAGGGAATGGAAGTCAAGGGTGCACCTTTCTTTGTGTGTGTGTGCATATGTTGTCATTAATTTCAAATATGCACAGGCTAATCAGCTACAAACTTCACAATTAATATAAAGAAAACACCATTGTAAATAAAATGTTCCTGCGGATGATGAAGCATATCAAATTTTAAATGGAAAGAAATAACACTGACTATAAAAATACATGGAATGTGACAGTAGTGCTCACAAGGGATATGTAAAAGTAAAGGGAGGAATATAGTTTAACCAGGGTCTTAATTTTATTATATGGTGTGAAAATTTATTTTTATTACATGTTAAGAGTGGGCAAAAAAAATGCTCTTTAAGATGTGATTGTGTTTCTCTAGCTGTCAGAAGGCATTATGATGTCCATGGGTTAATTTGCTAACCTCAGGAGACATAAATGTATGGGCTTCAGTCAGGAGAAGGGTTATTCTTTTCCCTGGAATACTGGACCTCCTGGTTCATGTGAACTCATCAGCTATTTTAGGAAAAGTTCTCCTCCAAAGTCTTATGGAAAAAAATCCATGGAATAAAAAAAAAATTGATAAACTTTCTATAAGTATACGCACCGTCCTTTAAAAATGAATAGGAAATATTATATCTGCAGTGGAATTCTACAGGCTGGAGTTGATAAATCTATGAAAGATTATTCTCTTAAATGCTATAGGATTTCAGAGTTATTTCAATAGATCTCTGAAAGTTCATGTCTACTGTATTTTCTAGGGTTTAACCAAAAGGGCATTTTTAGTTATGTTCAATTCTCCAACTGGTTAAATACTCCACATACCCTTTATAAAAATAAATATCTTTGTCCAGAAGACTCTTCTTTATAATAAGGCTGCCATCCTTTTAAAGATCACAGTGAGACGTTGGCAGCAGCGTAGTTGTTAATTTGTTTTCCTAGGCACTTCTGTTAGGGATTATTAGTACAAGCATCATTTTGTAAATTGTTAGGGTATCCTTCATGAATTTTGCTGCTCTTTTTCCAAAGAAGCAGGAAGAACGGTGGATCATGTGACTTCCAACAAGATTATATATAAGGACTGTGTGAGGCAGCACTTGCTGCTGATGCCAGGCATGTCTACACACAGAGAAGCTATCAGACCAAGTTAAAAGAGAAATACCTACCTGATCCTATTTAGTCTGATTCCAGTCATGTCCCTGGTTGAGTTCCTGTTCCCATCCATGCAGTATCCTGTCACCTCTGGTGTTCCTGATCTTGAATTTACTTGTGACGTCATCTGATGGTGACATACTCTTTCATTTGTATTGTATTTCCTCTCGTGTTAGTACTTAGGCCTTGGCTTTAAGCCTCATTTTATTTAAACTACCAAATTGTTTTACTCTTTGCTTGTTCCATCCCCAATAAATATTATCTTGTTTTACCTTATTAATTGCAATCCTGTTCTTAAGTGTAGTTGTGTCCAGTAATAGATACTTGTAGAAGTAAAAGAACCTGTGAGTGGGAGGAAGGTTCTTAAGACATCAATTCCATTTTGATATTAAAAGTGTTAACAGTTATGTGATGACAATCAATCAGGAAAAAGGAGAAGAGAGCTTTGCTGCAAATGGCTACCAACATCAACGCCAGTGGTGAGCGAGCAACAGCCTTAGAATAGCCAAGAGCCATGGACAAATGACCGAAAAGGTCAACTGACCCAGTGGCAGCTGCAACAGGGACCTGTGGTGACTGACATGAGTCTGGAAAAACTGAGAACTGCGTAGGCTCTGTTGAGACTTCCAAAGGACAGAAATGTCCGAAGTACAGCAGAGCCAACCCTAGGAAGGACCCAGAAAGTCCCAGAGTTTCATTGAGTTGCTCAGTAAGCAGAGCACAGTGCTCTTCCAGAACACGAGGGCCAATGAGCTGGGAGCTGTGGAATCTTATCTCAGCTAGACAAGGAGAGGTAAGAGGCAAGCATTACTATATCAGGTGGCTTAACTGTCTTCTGATGAAATTATGAGCTGTTTGAGGTTCTATAGTGCCAATGGTTGGACTATGCAGTTAAATAAAAACCCCCTTGTATACACCGTGGATGATTTTAGTAAAGGGCAAAACCTTTGACAGGTGGATAGTTTATAGGGCAAGGAACCCTTAATAACCTCCAAGTAAGGTGTGAGGAATTTGTGATGACTAAGTCAAATCTCAGCTGAAAGCCATGAAAGTGAACTTTATTATATGGGTTAGAGATAACCACCTGGGAGTTGGAAAATTATGGGAAGGAACAAAAAGGGGAACTCACCTGTCTAAGAGTTGTAGTTGCTAGAAAAGATAGTGAAATAATAAAACTAGGGAAGAAAAGAGAATGGTTAACAATTTCGACCATGACCCAGGCCATCCAAAGAAATAACTTAAAAATGAAAAGCACAGGATCAAGGTGCTCTGATAGAAAGAAGGACAGGGAGATTAGGGTCTTCTCTCTGAAGTAAGATGAAGTGTAAACAGCAGTGCACAAATTAGTTATAGAAATCAGAGAAGTCCAGAAGGGGCATGTAAGCCACTGCTTGCAACCAGGTCCGGATTAACAAAGGGGTCTAGGGGCTTAAGCCCCAGGCTCCAGCCCCTAAAACCCCTTTGATGATCCAGAGAACCCTGCCCTGCTCAGCGCCAGCAGGGCAGGAGCACACAGAGCACTCCTGTCCTGCTGGTGCTGTAAGGAGGAGGGGGGTGGGCCCTGGAGATGGGAGGCGGGGCTTTACGCTCCCTCCTCACCCCTGAGCTGGCTGATCCACCCCCCAGGGGCAGGGTGGGGCAGAGCCTGCTTGCTCTGCCTGGGGTGGCAGGGCCAGTTGGCATGGCCTGCACTTCAGGCCCAGCCCGGTGCACAGCTCTGCAGGGCCTGTGGCTCTGGGAGGCTGCTGTGCCACACACCAGCTGTCAACCCTCCTGGCAGACTGACTGGAGAGGGGCTGGGGGCAAGAATGACCTTGGGCCCCATCTCCTACCAAGAGGGAGACTGGGGGCCTGCCCCTGCAGTAGGGGGCCCACGCTGGGGGCCCTGTGTTGGAGGTGGGGAGCCCCAGATGGGGGGGGGCTGTGGTGGGGGGCAGGCAGCCCAGGGCCACTGGGCCAGTTAATCTGGACCCAGTACCTCAACGTAAAGCTGAAGCAATCAAAAGGCTTGCTGCAGCAATAAGAAGGATGCCAGTGAGCAAAGACTCAAGCTTAGATTCAGATGACTGAGAATCTGAGTTCAACCTTGAAGACAAAAGAGGAGGACTCATACATCAGTTCCTCCAGTAGACCTGCCCAACAACAGTCAAGATGGAAAGAAATTGGGTCTGCTTATGGCTCTGATTACAACCACTGTCATTAGTTATAGGTCATCAAGAGCGGCCGAAACTAGGGTAGAAATTAAGAGCTGCATGCCAAAGCAGGCCAGATGATGGGGAAGACCCTGGGTCTCCTGAACTGAGAAATAGTGCTTCATTGGCTGGAGTAAGAGGAGTGCTCGTAATAAACAAGGAGGACATTTTATTGCTCCTGTGAGAATGTATGTCTAGTGATGACTACGGCTCCCTACCTCGTAATGCCCAGGTAGTCAACATCAGAGTTGTGATGGAACTATTTCAGTCTCTCTTTAGGTTTTACCATCCTACAATGAATTTAATTGGGAAATAACAAAGGATTGGTGAGAAACTGGAGAAGTTTCTGCAAAGAAAGAAGCTGCTGTATTCCATGGCTGGGGCAGACTCATGAGAAGGTCCTGATTACAGAGAGGCTGTCATACAAGGATTTCTAAACTAAAGATTCCCATACTAAAGATTGTCATGGGGCCTCTTGATGCAAGAATCATCCCATTAGATAAGCTGAAGGAAAGGATGCAAGAAGCATATGAACTCCAAAAAGAGACACTTCCATGCAACCTATAGAAGAAGAGAATCTCTGCAGTGAGAAAGTCAGAGTCAAAGGGCAATGGACAAACGTTTGAAAATAATGGCAAAGTTAAAAACAACTGATAGTTTGATAAGCCCTCATATCAAAAGAATGAGAGAAGATTTAATGAGTCAAGTGGTTTGGAAGAAAGATCCTTTAGGAACTTGGCATGAAAGAGGCTAATAAAGTTTGAACCAAAAGAACAATTAAATGGCATCAAGACAGAGAAATTGTTAGAAAGGCTCTCAGTGCATGAGAACAAGGAAGAAGGAAGGATCAACCAAGAATCTGCTATAAAAGGGACAAATTCCTCCTTCTCCTCCACATTTAGTGGCACTCATCACATACAATAAATTGAGGAGAATGGTGGTCTTGATCACCCTACAGGGTGAATTTGGAGTATTTAAGCAAAAGTTGTTAGTTGATATACCTTCTGTTTTATACTCCTGGTTGAAACCCCGAATCAAACAACTACCAGTGAAAGGATATGTCTATGCTGGCAATTTAGGTCGACTTAAGTTGACCTAAATTACTCCCCATCCACACTGGGCTTTCATTAAGTCGAGTTAATGAAAGCTAAGTTGACTTAGTAAGAACTGCCTGTTAGGTTGACCTAACCCTTAAGTTGACTCCTTAGGTTGACTTAAGCACAGTGTGGACATGGATTAACCCTTAAATTGACTTTATTAAGTCCACTTAAGGGCAGTTAGGTCGACTTACTAAATCCGCATTCAGGGTAGCCACTTTGTTAAATCGACTTAATAAGGTTGACGTTAAGTCAACTTAAAGTCAAGCTTATTAAGTTGACTTATCAAAGTTGACCCAACTTTTTCTAGTATAGACATAGCCAAAGACTTTAAAATATTTGAAGGTTACAATGGGAAAGAGAGCTCTGTCCCTTTCCTAGCGCCTCTCCATTACATCAGAGGACTTAGTCTCATAAAAACATCATTTGGAGTACAGCAATTGGATGGAAGTGGCATTCTAGAGATAAATGTTGTCATTGGTTTGCTTAACAGAACTCTATTATCTACGCCTAATCATGGAACAAGCCATCTTATATCTGCCATTCATAGGATAGCAGTTCTTAAAGCCCTTTTGAATCTAGACATACCTGACTGGGAGGCAGATGTCACCAAAGCAGTCAAGGGCCATGAGTGTTTTTGCAAAGAACAAGTTGGAGTGTGTTAAAACAAGCGAGGAAGTTATGGTCTTGGGATCATTACCCTCAAGAACGAGTTAAAGGACACAGACACCTCATTAAAAGATCAGGGTGTGCTGATTGAGACTGAGCATTTGCAATTCTCCAATATGGCCAATCATTAAAGTGGATGCCAAAATATGAAGACTTACCATCAATTACCACACACTTAACAGAATAACCCCCAGGCTTGCATGTGTGGTGGCAAAATATTGGGTTTAGTGTTTTAGATTTATCTAATGCATTCCTCACCATCCTTTTGAATCCTTCTATTTCATGTAAGTTCTTCTTTACTTTGGAAACCAGCAATATATCTTCACAAGATTGCTACAAGACTTTCACAATGCTCCAAACATCTGTAAGAGACACATTGCCAGAATGTGGGACGATCGTAACAAAAAGGAGAAAGCAGTAAGCTACTAAGTTGATGATATTCTTGTTCCCACTATCAGCAGGCAAGAGAATCTGGAGCTGCTCAGCATAGTCTTGGAAAAGATAAAGGCAACTGGATTTCTGGTTAACCACAAAAAGGTGAAGATGGTCCTCTAAAAGATAATGTACTTCGAGTGGAGTTAGGTAGAGGGTTATATTCAGTACATAGAACTCATATGCAAATTCCAAGCTCCCCTGGATGTGTCCGCTCATGTTTCTTCGAGGGACTGACTGGATTCTCCAGGGAATCCATAGAAAGATATGCAGAAAGTACCTGTTCATTATATCAGCTGCTTAAAAAAGGGCAAAGCAGTGATGAACAGAAGCCATGTTTATGAAGTTAAAACAGGCACTAACAACCACATTATCACTGGCCTACTCCAAGAAAAAAACAATCATTCTTTTTGCAGTTCAGCACAACTGGCAAAGAGTTAAGTGCCATACTGTCCCAGGGCCAAGATTTTAGGCCAAAGGCCATAATTTTTTGATCCAAGGTATTGTTGGAGGTGGAAAGACAATTTCCACTGTTCACAAAGGAGGTGCTGGCCCTTATATGGGCTCTTAGACAATGGGAGTACCTCATTGGTATGTCCCATGTTATCCTGCATACCACAGATACTGCAGTCTGTCCCAGGTAGCTCCTCTGCAGCTTTCCTGAGTTTGGTCTATGGACTGCAACTTGACCCTGTCCCAGGCCTAGTTATATACCCTATGGGCTCATGCTGTTGTCCCTGACAATGGGTGTCTTACAGTCTGGGGTGTTATCTTATCTGCTATGGCCAGCCTGAGCACAACTTTTCATCATTACAGTAACACAGGCGGTTGGCCTTGGTGTTCCTCGGGTGTCTCCCCATGTCCAGCACAATGATGCTGAATCATCACTGTAACCCACAAAACAAAAGATACATAGACTAAGCCCCCCGAGCACGCCCATTGTTATTTTGGCGGCACATCCCGGTGTTGTTTGATTGGCAGGAGAGATCATGGTCCCGAGTTCGAAGCCGCCGCTGCCACACTTGTCAACAGTGGCAGGCCCAGCAGGATCCAAACCACCAGAGCCAAGCCAAGACAATCTGAATGACCCAGGGCACGTTGGCCGCTTCTGCTTCCATTTTTGCAAAGCATGCTCAAATTTACTTAGTGGTGTTCGCAACCACCTGGACCCATCAGAACAAGGTCAACGGAGGAGTGACCAGGAACTCTGGTAGGGGGCCAATGTTCCCTCTAAGCTGATGATGCAGCTGAGCAAGATGTCCTACTTTTTGAGCGGCAATTTGTGAGGCATGGTGCCTCATCGGCAACAAGTTTTTGGTGCTGGAAGCGTCAGCAAGCCTAAGTACCTGAAGTCAAAAGAAATGCATAAATGTCATCTTTTCGTCTGAACTGTAATAAAAATGTTAAAATGAAATATTGTAATTTTATTAATTTACTATGGGTCAGGCTGGAGAGAAGAAAAAGAGCTGTGGCCATGGGGCTGGGGAGAGCTGCGGCTGGGGAGATCAGGTTAGGGAGATCCACAGCTGGGGAGATCGGGAGCTGTGGTTTTCTCCTTCTCCACAGCCGTGGCTCTCCCCGGCCATGGCTCTCCTGAGCCCGATCTCCCCAGCCACGGCTTTCCCCTTCTCCCCAGCCCGATCTCCCCAGCTGCAGCTCTCCCCAGCCCGATTGCCCCAGCTGTGGATCTCCCCAGCCCGATGGCCACAGGTCTTTTTCTTCTCTCCAGCCAGACCCAGAGTAAATTAATATTAAATCAATCAGCTAATTAATTAGTAATTTAATTTAATTAGTAATTAATTAATTAACAGATTAATATTGGAGGCCAATTGGATCGACTTAATAAGGCCTACTTAAGCCTTACGTCGACCTTCAGAGGTGGTGTTATTAAGTCGACTTGAGAAAGCACTTAAGTCGACTTAATAAGCGCCCAATGTGGACGCAGGGTTCTTTAGGTTGACTTAACCCTCCTTAAGTCGACCTAAGGCTCTAATGTAGACATATCCTTGGAGCACTGCAGAGTCAAGGAGGCGAAACTTATCTATATAACCATTTTAGAAGCCAATAGACCACTCAAAATGTGAAGTCATCTTATAGTGATGTACTCATTGGCTATGTCTACACTTGAAAGTTTGGTCAACTTAAGGATGCTTACGTCGACCTAACTTAGTCCCTGTTCACACTAGGCTTTCATTAAGTCAACTTAAGGGGCTTCCTTAAGGCGACTTAATAAATGCTATGGTTTAGATTGACTTAATGGTTAAATCAATTTGTTAAGTTGACCTAAACCCTGTGTGGACACCCTAGGTCGACTTAGTTCCCTAAGTCAACTTAGGGCTGGTGACCGGGGAGCCATGCCTCTCTTCTCCCTGGGATCCCCAGCTCCCCGATAGAAGGCCCTCTCCCCTGGGACCCACAGGGGTCCCGACAAGAAGGCAGCTGCCCTCTCCCTGGGACCTGCAGGGATCCTGGCAAGAAGACAGCCGCAGCTGTCCTCTCCCTGGGTTCTGGCCAGAAGCGAGCTGCAGGCTGCGCTCCCTTCTCTGGGACCCAAGTGGGTCCTGGACAGAATGGAGCCCCGCTCTCTCCTTCCCGGACCTGCATGGATCTGGGCAAGAAGGAAGCTGCTAGCACTCCATGGACTGGGGATCTCTGGAGAGTGGGTCCAGGGAGAAGAGAGCGCGGGTCCCATCAAGAAGGGAGCCTGTGCTCTGTTCTCCCCAGGACCGGCGCGGGAGTGCCCGGCAAGAAGGGAGCCCACCCGCGGCTCCCTTCTGCCAGGAAGCTGCGAGTCCCAGCGAGAAAGGAGCCGTGGGTTTTGGTAAGAAGTGACCCATGGGTTCTTTCTTCCGGGGACCGTGGTTCCCTTCTCAGCAGGGAGCCCCAGCTATGTCCACACTTGAAAAGTTAAGTCGACTTCTTAAGTCGACTTAACAAAGTCGATCTTGTTAAGTTTACTTAACAGAGTTGACTTAACTTTTTAAATGTAGACATAGCCATTAATTTGTATTGTACTTTCACATGTGTAAGTACTTGGGCCTAGATTTAAACCTAGTTTTATTTAAATCATGGAGGTATTTTACTGTTTTCCTTATTCCTTCCCCAATAAATGTTATCTTGTTTTACCTTATTAATTGCAATCTTATTCTTAAAAGTAGTTGTGCCCAGTAATAGGGATGGCTAAGAGTAAAAGAAGCTTGGGGAGGAGGGGCAGGTGAGTCCTTAAGACATCAATTCCTTTTGGCACACTAAAAGTGTTAACATTTCTGTATCAAGGGCCTGATCCAAAGCCCATTGAAATTCATTAAAAGGCTTCCATTGACTTCAGTGTACTTTGGATCAGACGCTAATGAAGTCAGAAGAATGCTCTAATGTCATAATTTAAATCCATATTCCATGGAGAACAGCTAGTGTGCAGACAGATCCGTAGCATAAGCCAGCCAGAGAGGTAAAGGGAACAGTAGAACCAATGATCCTTAGACCAAATCAATGTGAAGTTTATCAGCTGAATGGCACTCTTCATTCTCAGTGAGTGAAAACCTTAACAAGAAGTGTTTAAAATAACAAATGACTTCTTAAAAGTACTGTGGAGTACCATATATATAACTCTCATGATATATAATTGACACAGATATAACCCCCATATATCCTTTGTACATCAGAATAAGTTGAGGCCCCCCTATATCTTTTAGAAAGTCTGTTCTTAGACAAAAATATATTTCACTAGAACATCATATTTTTAAAGTATATTTTCTGTAGTGCCAATCCACTTTCCCCTGGAAACTGGGATGTGCTGATTAGTGACACCAGCAGAAAAGAATATTATTTCATAATCATGCCCTTTAAAAGGATAAAAAGTTACAAAGGAAAGAGTTGAAATGTGACATGAGTGATTTGAGAGTATGGTGACTTTAAGGTATAAACATTGGCCATGGTGAGTACATTCAGCAGAACCTTTTCAATCTGCACAACTCTGCTGATCAGTGTGGCTTGTGACTATTTTCACTGGCTCTGATTGCTCTCCTCTTGTCATCTCAAAGGAGCCCTGTAGCTCTGCCCTGGGTACCTGACATTCCTCTAAAATGAGTCAGTTACTCTATGCCCCTGACTGCACAAAGGACAGTCAAGCAGAAGGGCAATAGGAAAGTCAACCTCCCATCAGCTTAGTTCCTTCCACAGCTGAATAAGAGCTAGGAAGATCACATGGCTCTTAGGGGGTGCATCTACACTAATAACTTAAGTCAACTTAAGCAGGCTTAAGTCGATTTAATTTACTCTGTGTCTACATTGGAGTTTCCTTAAATCGACCTAAGCTGCTTCTTAAGTCAACTTAAGGAAAAATTAAGTCAACTTAAGACCTCATTTTAAGTTGATTTACAGCTTAAGTTGACTTCTTAAGTCGACTTAAGCCAGTGTGGACACCCTAAGTCGACTTACGAGATAAGTCGACTTAGGGCAGGGGAAAAAGGGAGCCCCTGCTCCCTTCTCCCCAGGAAGCCGTTAGTGGCTTGTCCTGGGGAAAGCCTGTCCCATGCAGGGCTGGTACTCCCCAAGACCAGCAAGCCGCTAGCGGCTCGTCCAGGCTCCCTTCTCCCCGAGACTGCTCAGGTCCTGGGGAGAAGGGAGCGCGGGGAACCCTTTTGGCCGGGACCCCAGCGGTCCTGGCTGAAGGTAGCCCTGTGGCTCCTTTCTGCCTGAGACTCGAGCGGTCCCAGCCAGAAGGAAGCCCGTGGCTCCCCTCTGCCCGGGACCCCCATGGGTCCCAGAAAAAAGGGAGCCATGGTTTCCTTCTTGTCGGGACCCGCGAGGTTCCCAGACAGAAGGGAGCACGGGGCTCCCTTTTTGTCAGGACCCATGGGAGTCCCAGGCAGAACGGAGTGTGGGGCTCTCTTCTCCCCGAGACCCCAACGGTCCCGGCCAGAAGGGAGTGGGAGGCTCCCTTCTCTCTGGGAACCCAGTGATTCCGGCCAGAAGGGAGCCCTGCAGCTCCTTTCTGCCCGGGACCGCGCTCCAGCTGATAGGTAAACCCTGCAGTTTCCCTATCAGCTGGAGTGTCGGCAATTCATGGCCCTCCAGCTGATAGGGAAACCACGAGGTTTCCGTATCAGCTGGAGCTCGGTCCTGGGCAGAAAGGAGCCTCAGGGCTCCCTTCTGGCTGGGACCACTGGGATCCTGGAGAGAAGGAAGCCCCGCGCTCCCTTCTGGTCGGGACCACGGGGCTCCCTTCTCCCTGGGGACTGCTCAGGTTCCGGCTAGAAGGGAGCGGCGGGCTCCCTTTTACCTAGGACCTGAGCAGTCCCGGCCAGAAGGGAGCCGAGTGGTTGGGGCCAGAAAGGAGCTCTGTGTTCCCTTCTCCCCAGGACGAGCCCCCTAGCCTGGGGAGATGAGGCTCCACTTCGAGAGTCTAGTGTAGACTATCTAAGTTGACTTAGTGAGGTCAGCTTTAAGTCGACTTAAGCGTCCTTAATAAGAGACTTAATAAGTCTTAAAGTAAAGTCAACCTAAATTCCTAAGTGTAGACATTGCCATAGTTAGCAGGAACATCTTCCAGCTCACAGATATAAACCCACAACACACAATTGGGAGACTGCTCTGCTTCTTACTTTTCACACTGCAGATGTCCTGTTGGGGTTGTCACAGCTGCAGGGAGCAAGTAATCCTTTTGGCTCCAGTTACAAGTGGATAAAGATGGAAGGAAAGAGGGGGTTCAAGGAGGTGAGATGTGGGTGGGAGGAGCTGGTTTGGAAGCTCATTTGCATCAACTGTCCCCTCCCAGCAGATCTGCTTTTCTCAATTGGTCCCCCCTCACCTTAGATTTGACCTTTCTCCTGGCTCAGTTGGCTCAGTTAAAGGATAATTTATGTGGCAGTCAGGGGATAATATGTTCCTCACAGCCACACATCACAAAAACAGGGTTTGGCCCTGGTAATGCTTTGCAAAAGAGGCTGAGAACACAGGTCTTCAGTGGTCACTATGATATATAAATGCAGAAAGAGGAAAAGAGAGCAAATTAATTCATCGTACAGTAGAGCAGAAAACTCACATCTGTCCTTTATACACGCCAGTACACCCCATTTATTAATGCTGTTCTTTGCACTGCCAGGTCTAAGCAATTAACTTACACTGACTGGCTTCCCTAGCGTGAGAAGAAGAGACAGTATGTTCATTGTGGGAACATATTGATTTTCTCTAAAAACAAAAAAATACTAAAGTAAATTGCATAATTTTCAATATGCTACAACCTGGAAGATAAATTCCTGGTCACCTGCAATAATTAAGGAATGAACTTAATACTCTAAGTTCTGAAGCTGATAAGCCATTAAAAAGTGAACATATAAAAAGCAGTTCTGGACAAAACAAGCCACAGCTTCTTCCCTCTGCAAATTAAAGTCTAGTTTCTTAACCCAGTGCACTATAGTACCCCACAATGCTATATGAAAAAAAAATCTATCAATGCACATGTGCAAGCATTAAAAGGAGCAGATTTTCTGAGATAGACAACCATGTGCACTGTGCATCTGAGATTAAAATCCACTAGCCCTAAGGCTCCTATTTGTAAAAAGATATTTAGGTCATTTCCATGCCCATTCTATGTTTTTTGAGGTGGAAAAATATATAACACTAGCTTTTGCATAACAATCCTGCTTTCAGCT
Organism: Pelusios castaneus; assembly: GCA_007922175.1. NCBI lineage: Eukaryota > Metazoa > Chordata > Testudines > Pelomedusidae > Pelusios > Pelusios castaneus. Next base: position 646,405 of record ML685831.1, read on the forward strand.
TATTAATTCACTTTTTTCTTTCCTGAAACCTTTCAATTAGCCCCATTGAAGGTTAAATTCCAAGGTGAATTGCAAAATGAAATGAAAGAAAAGTAAATGAAATGAAATGAAAGAAAGTTCAAAGTGGCATATAAACAAATCATTTAAAGTAAACACAGGTAGTCAAAATACAGTAAACAGGACAATTAAGATGTGCCATCAACATCATTTAAGAAAGATTTGGCTTGTCTATTTACTCAATGCCTTACCAACATTTTATTTACTATGATGTTTTTCACTTAAACAGATGGTGAAGCAACCTTCTGGGTATAAGGCTGGCTGGTCTGTTTGAGAGGGATTTAAAATAATAAATAAGAGGAAAGATAATGTGTATCACTGCGGGAGATTGTATAAGCAAATACAAAACACAGAGGAAGGCTAAAACTAAATATAAAATAGTGATTGCTACATGTGTGATAAGCAAAAAGATGGTCAAGTAAAACAATGAGATATGATTGCTTGTACAGGCAGACTCTGCATCCTTGCTCACTTTGAGGAGTGCCTTACACCACAGGTAGTTCACTGAAATTGGACTAAGAGGCTACTCAACATGAGCAAAAGTAGCAGAATTTGACCCCAAAATAATAAGAGTAATGATAATTAACAAAGGGCCTTATCCTCCTAGGTACAGGGCACCTGCTGACTTTAACGGGTAGAGGTTGCTCATTGTCTTCAGAAGGTCAAACTAGATAATCATGATGGTATCTTCTGAATTTAGAGTCCATGGACTGCTCTACATTGGTGGTGGTGGTCAGTAGGAGATACACAAGCTACATAATGTAGCTTGCATATTTCCCATTGATGTATTTATGTTGACGTACCAGGACATCTTCATGGTGCTATATTGATGGGAAATACCCTCCCATTAATATAGTCTTATTCCTTTCAGAGAGGTGGACTAATTGAGTTAACCAGAGAGTGCTCTCTGATTGAGTGAGTAGGTCTACACAGACCTGCAAAATCGATGCCACTGCATTGATGCCTGCCACCAGGGCAATAAAAACATATGCTATGAGTGTTTCAGGAAATGCTCAGCATCTTGCAGGATTTTGTCCCAAACATCCGAGTTTTAAATGCCATTTGAACTAGTCTGGTCTGAAAGAAACCATTCAGACTAAATGACAGTAGGAAAATCACTCTAGATTTCAAGAATGGTCCCAAAAAAGAGCTGTTTCAGATGGCTGAAAGAGGCAATAATAGGAAAAATCTATGGAGAAGAATTATAGATGCAAAGACCCTCTTGCAACCCTCTGGGCACAAATAGTCCTTGTATCAGAGCACTAACATTAATTTGCTCAAGGTGTTCTTAAACTGATAGATCTAGCTGGTTCATCAAAACTGGAAAAATTTGCAGAAACCTCTCACTTTTGACAGAACTTTTGTTGGAAAGGTTTCTCAGGTCTAGGATAAACAACAAAAGTCCTGTGGCAGCTTAAAGACTAACAAATTTCTTCAGGCATAAGCTTTTGTGGGCTTCAACCCACTTTGTCAGGTGCTCCATCACCTCCAGATGTAATTTCTGGTCAAACCAGAAAGAGGCATGACAGAGTTAGGGCACTGATGTGAGAAAAGCAGATTGAAGAACTTATTCTGCCTCATTTAGAATAGAGACTTGAATCTGTGTCTTCTACCTTCCAGACGAGCACCATAATCATTGGTCTATAGAATTATTTTCTCTTTCTCTCTCTGGCCCAATGAATATTTATAGAGAAACCCATATTAGAGACTGGAGGCTTGTACTACTTATATGAGAAATCTAGTCCTTTATCCAAGTCAAGCAGCTCAGTCACTTGACCTAAGCTCTCTACATCTTACATTGTTGTAGTCTCTGTGCAATTTGAGTTGCCCTACCATTGTCCTGCATAGCTTCATTTGCTTGCTTCAATATTCTGATCCCTGTAGCAAGACATCTTCTGGCTGGCAGAGGTGAATAGGACTAGTGAGTAACCTTGCAGATGTCTCAGTTTCTGCAGGCCACGGCACATAACTAGATGAAATACACATGTATGCTTGCAGTTGCACATAGATAACAGTGTTGGGAACAAGTTATCCTTGAATATCTGGGATACACTTTTTCATTGCCAAAAGGCATATTTTTACACTGCCCTGCATATTACCAGATGTTGTTTTGATGACCCCAATTATCATGGTGAGAATGGAATGTAGTCAGAGGTAAGAACCCAATGCAGGCAATTAGCATATATGATAATGTGTAGCGAGGTAAGTAGGTGAAAACTGTTTATGGAAATGCATAAGAAGTCACCACTTAGACAAAGGAGTGCACTCTGTCAACACCTAATCCTGTGAGAGCCATTGATTACTGAAGAAAGCAGGCCATTGATTACTGAAGAAAGCTGTTCCTTCTGAGTAACCAGTAAACCCCGGGCTCCTGCTGACAGCAGGAGCACCTGGGGGATGGGGGAGGGGCGGCAGAAGCTCCGCCCCAGTAAATCCCGGGCTCCTGCTGACAGCAGGAGCACCTGGGGGATGGGGGGGGGCGGCAGAAGCTC
>ML685831.1:649353-660721 GCA_007922175.1 Pelusios castaneus
CCCCCCCACCCCTCTCCAGGCCTCCCTCCAGCCCCTTCCCAGCCCCCTTACCTGGCCGGAGGCTCGGAGGTGGAGGGACGGCCGGCAGAGCGGCTTCTGGGTCAGGCCACTCGGCCCTGAGTACGCTCTGTGTGAGCGTGCTCAGGGCGGGAGATTTGAATCTCCCCAGCCTGGCCAGCAAGACGGGGATTCAGCTGTTGCGTGCGCACAGCTGTGATGCGTGCGCAGCTGCGTCCCCGCCATGCATATATACAACTCTCGTTTAGTTATATAGATTACTTAGGGTTCTCTAGCCTTAATGAGTATGATATATTATAGTTAATTTTAGGCTTTGTATGTAACTAGTGTATCTATGGGAATCCTTGGACATTAAACCTTATTGAACTGCAGATCGGGCATACCTTGTCTCTCTGGTATTCATGTTGATCACTAAGTATCTGGTGTCAACATCTATGAGTGTCCTCAGCACTGGGCACCGGATATTCTGGGGTCTCCCTCTCAGTGAACAGTTTTAAAAGGTAGGTCTTGTAATTGTACTAATGTGGAAGGGAAAAAAGTTTTGAATCCTTGAAAATATTCACAGGATGGGAAAAACAATTTCCCTGTCAGGCTCTATTGACTCTGTTATTATTGCCATAGTATCTTATTAGTTATTCAAACTAGACTTGTAATTTCCCTCATTGGCTTCTGGTATATAGCTCTCTCCATTCATTTCCCCTATTTTTCTTCTTTTCATCCCCTTGCTTCAACCCCTTGCTTTCTCACCTTTCTTTTGTCCCCTTGCTTCTCCGAATCCTTTCTCTTTTCCTCCATTCTCTTCCCATCCTTAGCTCTTTCCTCCATTCTCTGCCATTTTCTCCATCAGAAAAAATAGAGAATGATTGAAGGCAACTTAATCTGCAGGCCTTTCCTCAAAGAGGGAAAGTAGGGGACACAGTCTCCAAAGGATGGGACTGTACTTCCCAGGGCTCACCAACCTGCCAATGGATAGGATGGGGATTTCCACTTAGAAGTTTCCGCTCCCCTTGGGTTTATGGGAACTGCAACAGCCTCCTTTAGGTGAGATGGAACTCGCTATGCTTCTCCAACATCCCCGAAGAACAAAGGAAGATCACTTACTCTGTGCCTTTTCTGATCTTGGCAGCTCCGTGCTTGCCTGACCATCCCAGCTCTACTCCTTCCTACTTATTTGGATTGCTTCACACTTCCTCCACTATGCTTGATTCTTCATGGCCATTCACCTGTGTGCTTTTTCCATGCTTCCCACTCCTAAATTGTTCTGTCAAAGCCAATTATTCTTTATCCCTCAAACTGTTCCTCTAGAACTGCTTCTGCCTTTTTTAGGCTACTCACTTAGTAGTGTTAGTGCTTCTTCTACCTAGAAATTCTGCTCTTTGGTGTTGTGGCTGAACGCAGGTATGTGATGGTAGTGACACCACAAGTTGCTAGTTGTCAACATAACCACCTAGTTCCTGATTGGGTGAGTCCACGGTATATAGATAAGGATAGTGTGTACTTAAAACAAAACCCCTCTAAATGAGAGAATCCAAACAAAAATATAGGGGGTTTAGAAAACACTGCCCAAGAGAAAAGAATATATATGTCTTACAGAAATGACAAAGGAAGGATGTTATGGTAATTGCCTCTACAGTAAATACCTGTGAAGGATTAAAAAATAGGGGAAATATTGTTGTTGAAGACCTTAAAAATGTTTCAGTGACTTGAATTTAATGCGAGACAAGTATGGTGGCTGAAACATTTCTAATCCAATGTCATTTAAAATCTTGTTACTCTCTGATTTATTTCCTCTTGTCTCAAGTTGTTTAATTTTTCTTCATATTAATATTGACTGGAGGGAGAAAATAAAATGTTACTGTGGCAAAGTAAATAAGTTCAAATCAGTTTAAAAGTAACTAGATTTTTTCTTGCTGTAAATATTTCAGCATTAATTCAGGCTGTATGAAGAACTGTAGCTGCCCATGGCAAGAAAAGGCGCTTGCAATCACAGGACTGTGAAACACAGATCAATATCACACAGGGGCTGTAATCAACATGCAGATTAATGAACAGGACTATAGCCACCAGGGAACAGTAGAACAAAGACCAGTTGAGCATTTTAATTGCTGAGTTACTGCTAAATCTCAGTTTGCTATCAGTCTCCATCCATTCTGCCTATTGATGCATAGCAGACATTAAGAAGCAAACAATATCATAATGATTCATAACAGCTTGGGTGCAAATGAATGGGTGGCATCATGAGAAATGTGGCCATGATTATTTTATGCCTCAGAGTCTGTGTAAAGGATCCAAGACTTATTTCTAATTTTCTTTGTTTGCAGGATTTTTTTTAACCAGAGTTGTTGTTAACAGAACTAATAATAGAGTGATGCCTTGTTTGAACTATCTTAATGCCATCGGTATCAACCTGCTCTTTTATAATGGCTCCAAGTAATTAATTAACTCTATTAACTCAGACACTCATACAAATTAGAGATGGAAAAGACTTCTAGGTTTAGGTCATTTAGTTCAACTCCCTGTCAATAAAGGATGGTTTCCAAGGGTAGACAGTCTTCTTTAGTGTTTCTTCTAGTGCTTTTAATAGCTGTATACAATAGTGCTTCTGCACTCCCTTGAAGGACTCTTCTAAACTCTCAGTGACATCACTGCTAGTATGTCATTGTTTCCAAGTATTCATCTTAAAGTCTCCTGTGCTAAATGTAATCCTATACTATTTATTTATACACCTTTTAATTACCTGAATCATTTTATCTTCTCCTTTAGTATTGACACCCTTTCATACTTTCAGCTAGCTATAATATCTCTTTTTATTTGTTCTTTAATTGAGCTAAATGTGTACTCCATGTATGACTGAGCAGAGGGTTGGACTAGATGGGGATCTTCTGAAGTCCCTTCCAACCCTTATCTTCCATGACTCACTGACTTCACTGATGTTACGAAGCAATTAAATGTAACCTATTTACCTCATATAATTTTCCTTCTAAAGTAATCCCTACATCTATCTAATTGTTACTTACTTTCATCTGAATTTCCTAATATTTTTCAATCTTTTTTCTGATATTGAGGTTCTTGGAACACTTTCTAGCTATAGTCTGTCACTTGTGCTGTATAAAGGAAAGCTATAGTTCATAATTTATATTCTTTGCATGTGCAACTCAAAATTGCATTAACTTTTTATCGCCTTTCAAACCGATATCCAACGTGCTTGTCCACGTAACTCCTTGCACATTATCAGGCCTTTTTTAATATAGCTGCTTTCCAACTGTCCATTTCATTAAACATTTGTGTTTTGGATGCTCTTCATTAGATACAGTCCCAAATTCCCTTCTGGCATAACCTCATTCAAATTAACTGCATTTAAGTCAACTGTATATCAGATACGGTTTTCATTTTTCCAGGTGGACTCCTATTCTGCTATTTTCCTTTCAATAGCTACATGATTATTTTAGATCCTCAAGTCTGAAAATTGGATCCATGGTATGGCTCCTATCTCACTGGGTCTACATATTCCTTAATTTGTATTTAGACAAAAGAATGCATGAAAATGTCTTTATTATTCTTATCCTTATTAATTTCTTTGTGTTCCAAAGCATATCAATCTCCTTTCTTACTTTTCAGATTGGAAATACATGCCATATTTTTTAAGTTAAGTGAAAGCTCTCCTTGTGCCCTCTTTTCATCTCATTTAATGTCAGCCTTCAATCCAGTTTGAAACTAAAAGATCATCTCATGTAAATGGTTTTCTCCTTTCATTGGTATTCTAATTCTCTATGGATCTTAAACTTTCTTCTGTATAATAGAAACAAATCAATCTATTGGAGTTTAATAACTGTCTGTTCCTCTCTTCACTCACACTAGAAGAGTATTTTAGAGGGTTATCTGTATAGATCTAGTCTTCAATTTCTCTTTCAAGGTCCCTAATGTCATCGGAAAAATCTCTCAAATCTCCCTTCACTCCCATCATTGGTTACCACATTTAGATACAATGAGTAGAATAGCCTTTGACCTTCTTGTCACAATTCCTGTCCTGGCACTGCAAGGTGACATACCATTCTGTTCCCTTTATCTAGGTCACAGATGGCCTAAGCCACATTCTTTACTTACTTACTGAAGGAACATCCACTAGATAAATTAGAACAGATGTACAGTAACTTTTTCTTTTGGCATTTATACCACCCTCTGGTCTAATTAATCCTGACATTGTGACTACCATAATATGAACTACATCAAAGGCATGACATAACAGTTGTTCTCTTGATAGCAAATATGTTTATTTTCCTTTTCAATGAGGCAAGCTTTTCTCTCCACCCCACCCCCTGCTTCTGGAGTTATCAGATTCGGAAAAAAATATCATGTATGCAGTACTCCGAGGTTGTTTAAATTCCCATAAAGAAAAGGTAGATAAATTTTAAAAATACCAGTACACTTTCAAACATCTAGTTTGTCACAAGTTACTGCCTCAGAATTCTAATTTGTTTCACCAGTAATAAGCTAGTGCTCTCACATTTTTGGGTGTCTGTTAATAATATATGTGGCAGTTATACATATTTTATACTAAAGGCTGTCTTAAAAGCTACATCTTTATAGGTAATAACCTGCTTAGAAAAACACTTTCTTGAATTATTTATAATTTATTTGGAACAACAAAATCAGCTGTCTTTTTATAAGGTCAGGTACCAAAGTACAACTATTAATAATATAGTTACACATTTTGGTAATAAGGTGTTTGAATATTTATCTTCTAATCACTTAGAAGAGGCAGTTATCTGCTGTATAACTAACCAAGCAAGACTTCTCTGAAAAGCCTTCTAATCTGCCTTCATAGGTTAATACAAAATCTACTAAAAGGAAAATCTGTTCAAATCTTTTCACATGCAGGTAGAAAGAGAAACTACAAAATGGCAAGCTTTGCACAAACTAATGTCTTCCAGGGGAAATTCAAAAATTGGTCAAAATTCTTTTCCTTTTAGTTTTTACTATCATCTGTTGCAGCTACTGCCAAAACGTAAATCACAGTGACATTTGCAAAATGACAGCAACTTTTCAATCAAAGAGGGGACATTTATGAAAAATGGAAAAATATGTATAAATGTGGACCCTGATCTCATAATATGCTCCATGACTGAGCTGATAAGGAACCACACAAAAGTCAATGCACTGGATTCTCCAGTACCTTGAATTTTGTGTTGACATTTACATTTATGCAAGGTGAAAGTACACTGGATGAAAAATGCTATCAATCTATTCTGTTGGGATTTTTCACAGGGACTTGTTTACCAATTGATTTGTTACTACTGTTAGTATTTTAGTGGCCATATATAAATGGTCAAAACTTGCCAAGAGCTTACACTTTACCTCTGGTTATAGTCTTCTATGAGATGAGTGTGTAAGGGAGGAAATTTCCTTCAGATAATGCCTTCCATATGATCCTGTCTTGGTGGGGAACATAAGGTTAAGTACAAAAGGGGTAGCCATGTTAGTCTGGTTCAGCAAAACAAACAAGGAGTCCTGTGGCACTTTTAAAGACTAACAAAGGTATTTGTTGCATGAGCCTTCTTGGGAGAAAATCCCACTTTGTAATGAATGGTATCCTTTCAGGGATAATTTATAGGACTAACTGTGATAACTGGATCTACAAATGTGCCCTAACTGTGTGCTCAACTAGGAGAAGAAAATAAAAGTTCATGGAATTTCACAATAACCTATAACAAAAAATGATGGGAAAAGATGCAAAAGTAAGACAGAAAGACTGAATTAATACAAACAAAAAGGCATACTGATATAATCCAAGTACTTGGTTAAGATTATGACTGCTACACCAGAGGGTCAGAGGACCGGAAAAGAATGAACCAATATGGGTGTGTCAGATATTATGCCTACTTGATGGATGAAAATGGCTGAAGAGATGAGCTATTCCACCAATCACTCTGTTTTGGAGTCCATAAAGACTCCAGATAGCCTTTTCCTTCCCTACCTTATTTTAAATTTTTCCTCTCCCTCTTCCTTCTTTCTAACAAGAGTCTGGCCAAGACTGTATACTTGGCAACCCTGCTTAAGCCTATGTCCAAAAAAAGGCAGCTAAAATAATACCTTAAACAGCCTCATGCTAATATGGGTTTGCCAGATTTTAGGTTACATCTACACTGGAGCCTTAGGTCGAGTTAAGGAAGGTCAAGTCGATCTACAGACTGCTAGGTCCACATTGGGCTTGTATTAAGTCGACTTAATAACACCACGTTTTATGGCCGACTTAACACTTAAATTGACCTTATTAAGTCGACTTAATCCAGTGTGGATGGGGTGTGCCCTTAAGTCAACCTAATTGACCTCCAGGCCCCGGTGCAATGTGGGACAGCTACCCACAATGCACCACTCCTCCATCGACCTAGCACCTACCAGTGTGGACACTGGCAGTCAACTGGAGTGTTCAGTGTGGGCTCTGTAAATCAACTTAACAAGGTCTACTTTAAGTCAACTTAAAGTCGACCTTGTTAAGTCGACTTAACAGAGCCTCCAGTATAGCCATACCCTTAGAGTGGCTAATAAGACCATATACTGTGCCTGTACTTTTCCAACAGTGAAGTTGCAAATGAGAGCGAACATCAGTGTCAGAAGCTGCATTTGCTATTCTTTTCTCTCCCCTTTTGTGTGTGTCTTGTTTTGTCTTCTAGGAAATAGGATCAGGCTTTAACGATAACAACAACAACTGTTCCATCCCATATCTACTAATTTCTTCTATTTTACCCCAAAGGCACAGTTATTACTATTTTCCATACCATCTGAGGCTATGTACACACGATCAGATTAAAGCGCTACATGGCAATCGCGCTATAAAAAACACGTGACCTTTATTGCGGGATAGCGTGTACACACATCGCTCCTTGCAACGCAACAGAATTCTTTGCAATATCGCGGTGTAGTGCAATGAATTCTGGGCACCTATCCCACAGTTCAATTTTCCCTCAATCGGCACTTGGAATCATGGGATGAAGGAAAGGAATGCAAAGCACCATGGGTAAACTCTCAGTTTCCCATGGTGCACTGTGTTCCCCTTGCATCTTCCTCATTGCCAATAGCAACTCGCGCCTATTTTCAACAGTGCAGTGATGCACTGCACCACTTGCGAGCAATCACAACAGCGACAGCATGGATCCTGCTCTGATCTCCACTGTTGCCTTCAGCATTCTAAATACGTCTCGGCTGGTTGCTCAGTACGCAATGCGCTCCGAGTCAGACAAGGACATTGAGGAGCAGGGGCTGATCGATGCCATGCAGAGCAACAGCACAGCGTTGCTCAGCTCCTTCACCGATCATCTGCACAAGGTGCAACGCTGTTTATGGTCATGAGAGACGAGCACTGAGTGGTGGGATCGCATTGTTATGCAGCTGTGGGATGACGAGCAGTGGGTACAGAACTTTCGAATGCAGAAAGCAACCTTTCTGGAACTGTGTTCAGAGTTGGCCCCTGCCCTGCAACGTAAAGTCACCAACATGAGGTCAGCCCTAACCGTGGAGAAGCATGTTGCAATTGCTGTCTGGAAGATGGCGACTCCTGATTGCTACCGGTTGGTTGCAAACCAGTTTGGAGTCGGGAGGTCCACCGTTGGATTAGCCCTCTCAAAAGTCTGCCGAGCCATCAATCGCGTTCTGCTACGGAGGACGGTGACGTTGGGCAATGTTCGTGAGATTGTGGACGGCTTTGCTGCCATGGGATTCCCTAACTGCAGGGGAGACATAGACAGCACACACATCCCTATTTTGGCTCCAGACCATCTTGCGACCGAGTACATCAACAGGAAGGGCTACTTCTCCATGGTGCTGCAAGCACTCGTGGATCACAAGGGGCGTTTTACGGACATCAATGCTGGGTGGTCGGGAAAGGTGCATGATGCCCGCATTTTCAGGAACACTGGTCTGTACCGGAAGCTCCAAGGGGGTACCTTCTTCCCTGATCAAAAAATTACAGTGGGGGATGTGGAGATGCCCATAGTCATCCTCGGAGACCCAGCATACCCACTGATGCCATGGCTCATGAAGCTGTACACCGGTAACCTAGATCGCAGCAAGGAGCGGTTCAATTACAGATTGAACCGCTGCAGAATGACTGTGGAGTGTGCCTTCGGCCATTTAAAAGGGTGCTGGCGCTGTTTGTATGGGAGGCTGGACTTGGTGGAGGACAACATCCCTGCTGTGATTGCGTCGTGCTGTGTCCTTCATAACATTTGTGAAAGTAGGGGAGAAAAGTTTTCCCCGGGGTGGGCTATGGAGGCACAGCGCCTCGAGGAAGCATACGAGCAGCCCGCCACTGGGAATATTAGGGGGGCCCAAGGAGAAGCTGCTCGCATAAGGGAGGCACTCAGGGACCATTTCAATGATGCCCTCCCATAGTTAACTTCCAGGACGAATCAGGTGCACCTTATGAGATTTTCAATGTGTACAAATAAAGCCACTTTTCAAATTATTTGTCACTGTTTTTATTAAAACCTAAAGGAGGGGGTGTTACAGGTGGGTGTAGCTGCGGGTCTCTAAAAAGTAGCTCTGGGGGGGACTGGATGTTGCAGTGTTCCAGGGGGATGGGTGGCCTTCAAAGAAATTCTTTGAAGGACTACGGGGTGTGGGAGGAAGACACGGCTCAACTGTCTGGAGTGGAGCCCGTGCATTAATCGCCTGGGTCTGCAAAGCAATCATGCTCTTGAGCAGTTCTGTTTGCTCCTTCATCACGCTTATCAGTTCATCCCTGTGTTTCTGCCTCCTCTGTTGGGATTCCTCTCTCCAGGCTCGAGTCTCCCTCACGGATTCCTGTGCTGTTTTCAGCAGGTCCTGAAACATATCCTCCCCGTTTCTTCTAGCACGCCGCCAAATGTTTCTCATGTGGTCAGCTGGGGTAGACACTGGCCTTGTGAAGGTCGAATCTAAAAAAAATAAAATAAAATAAAGCTGTTGTTAACACAGAGCCTAGATAACCAATGTAACCTTCCAGTAGCACATTCCACTGGAAGGTGCAGGGCAGTCAACATCCTATGCTTCGCTGAAGCGGACAAGGTACGTCCTAATAGAAAGCTTACTGGGGGCTAACATTCTGCACAGGGCACACAGATGGAACCCGATATTTCTTTCCTCAGAGTGCCCCTGCCAGCTAGAATACATATCCTACATGCCACCGGTTGCAAGCCAGGACCGTATGCTGCTGCACTGTGTGCTGCCATGGTTCCCAGGGCTGTGCTTTGCTGCTGGCGAGGCAGAGTATCCGTCTTTGGGAGCATAGACACTAACGCTCTCCCATCTAACCTGAGTAGTAGGTTCTGGAGGTACATCGAGGAAACCTTTACTGACCTAAATACAGATGATTTTTTGACAATCACTGTTTGTGTTGATGCACTTCTAATGAATGCAGAGTAAAGAGCGTGTGCAGCGGGGACTGAGACAGCAAGCACCCCCACCCCGGACAATGATAATTTAGCAGGAGCCATAGCTGCATGAAAGAGACACTTACCAGAACCCCCCTCTGCCACCTCAGAGGACACTCTGCAATTCATGTCTTGGGTGGACGTCTCAGCAGGGGTGCAGAAGAGCTCCTGGCTACACACTGTTGCACTTTCCTCCAGGTCATCTTCCATCTCCTCCTCCTCATTGATTACGTCCTCATCCTGCTCGGGTCTGGCATTCACTGGGTGAGGGGGGGGGCTGATGTGTTCACGGGACTCTTTGCAGTGGTTGTGGGGTCCCCACTGAGGATGGCTTCGATCTCCTTATAGTACCTGCATGTAGCAGGCGCTGATCCAGAATGGCGGTTTGCCTCCTTCTCTCAGTGATAGGTTATTCTTAGCTCCTTCACCTTTGATCTGCACTGCACAGTGTCTCTATCATAACCTCTCTCTGACGTGGCCTGAGAAATTATGCCAAATGTATCATAATTTTGCCTGCTGCCGCGTAGCTGCGCCTGCACAGCGGACTCTCCCCAGATGCCGATCAGGTCCAGCACGTCTGCCGTGCTCCAAAGGGGTGTGCGTCTTCCACGACGGGCCGCCATTGCTACTGATGATCGGAGCTGCACTCCACGAGGAAGAGAACAGGAAGTGAAACAGACGAGAAATTCGAAAATCCCGGGAATCTGATCAGGGCAGGGACTGTTTCGTCACGGCCACAGAGCGGGTGGGGGGAAGACCAGAGAGGACGACTTTGGAATGCTGGGACACTTCCGGAGGCCGATCATTGTGCGGTAAGCGTACACAGGAGTGGAAAGGCGCAACAGCTGTTCTGTGTTAACTGCTACCACCCTTGTCGAGGTGGTTTTTGTATTGCGCTCCAACAAGGCAGTTAACGCGCAGCAGCCCTATTGCATGTGTGTACGCTGTTGTTGGTATCGCAAGGTAATGATTGTTAGTGTGCGATAAAGTGATCGTGTGTACAAGGCCTAATAGACTATTTTTTCCTTTCAAAACCTCTCTTTCTAGATAAAGGGAAAAGGAGTAAGAGATGCTGTTAAAATGAAAGCCTTGCTTAATCCTTTACATTTCAAATACTTTAGCTGTTTTCCTTTGCTTCTTTCATAAAAAATAAAAGGGATTTTTTTTTTAAATGCTATGTTTGCCATGGCAAACATAGTACTAAGAATCTAAGATCTCTGTATCCAAAACTTCAAACTTTTTTTAATGCTGCTCGGTGTTGGAAAATGAGTTATGATAACACATTTGACTCTTTGGGCTCACATATTCCATTGAAATTAATTTGGGTATGGAGAGCAATCTAAGTTAGTAGATCTTGTCCCAGGCTATCTGAAATATTGCAATATTTACTTAAACGTTGAAAGGGGAATTGACATAGAACTGTTTTTGCTTCCTGACCAAATCATTTCCAATATCCACAAAGAACTCTGAAGATCACCTCATAAATGCTTCCAGAAGGAATGCTCACAAAAAAACATATATTCATCACATCTCTCAAATGTTCCTGATTTCATTACTGAGCTTATTGCCCTTCCACATAAATTTGGCATCCCCTCATTTTGAACACTGAAAATTATTTACATGAGAAATAAAGGATAAAAGTGAAATAACAGAAATAGTTTTTGGCAGTAAAAGACGGAATTTCACTGCATTTTAACTTCCTTACATGAATAAATTTTTGTCCCATTTTTGGGTTTTGTTCATCCCCCATTTATGCCTCAGCAGATTGGTATAATACAAGGAGGTATTCATAACACAATGTTTTTCTGAGAACATTCTTGCAAATAAAAATTCTCTGTGACTATATGTGTGGAGAGGAGAACAGGCTACAAATATCAAAGAAGTTTCTTTCTTTCTTTCTTTCTTTCTTTCTTTCTTTCTTTCTTTCTTTCTTTCTTTCTTTC
>ML685831.1:660731-805877 GCA_007922175.1 Pelusios castaneus
TTCTTTCTTTCTTTCTTTCTTTCTTTCTTTCTTTCTTTCTTTCTTTCAATAAAGAATTTCAAATATTTCTTTTTGATACTATTTGCCCTTCTTTGCACATGGGAGATACTTACCCCAGCAATTCAAGCACTTGTATATGCAGTTGCTCACTGTCATTTTTGTGTACACATGAGTGCATAAACTGGGCTGAATACATGCTTGGATGGATAATTCTATATTTCACAACAATCTGGTTTAGAGTATGTCAGATTGATATCATGTAACAGTTGCTCCTGCAGTTCCCTTTCACTGTTATCATAAAATTGGGAAGGAGAACCTTCACTTGGCCAGACATTGAGTTGTTTTTCCTTTTGTGTTTGATTTTGTTCTTGTTTTGAGCATGTGTGGCCTCTGAATAGAGGCAACTATTAATGGAACTACTTTTCCAGAGAAATCAATAGTCCACAATAGCAACCAGCTGCCTTGCAGGCAGAGGAAAAAAACACTCTCTGGCATCTTGGCTGCAACTTTTCTGCAAATTTGGGAAAGAATGAAGTTATTGTTGTTCAAACGATGTCTGTGATAAAGTTTTGTGGTAAACCTTTGGTAACTAGATTGTGACTTGATGTCAGTGGGATGATTTCTATAAACTGCCAGTTGCTTTGGATCAGGCCCATAGTGAATACATATTTGTTGCAAGGTGCCCTGTAGTTGCTCTATTGCAAATACATAGCAATATCATTAAAAGCTTCTTCTATATCCTATGGCAATCCCAGCACAAAACTTGATTTCAAATATTTATCAAACAATTTAATTATGATAATCTCCTGGAAGAAATCACTTTGTAAAAAGGCACAAATGTTATCCATGGTTTTAGTTTTATTGTTTTCCCCTTTCAGTTCTACTTTTTCAGTTATAAACACAATCTCCATCACATGCTGTTAAAATAACGTCCTTTAATAGTTAATTGTTTAATGGTGCAACTAGGCCCATATCAGTTATGTGGACAATTTTTCACACTGGCAGCAATATGAGTTTTGCTTGAGGGCACTATCAATCCAGAGGTGAGTGAAGCAAAGAAATTCACTGCTTGCCACCTTTTAGTTTTTTCCTTGTTCTCTCTACATTGCTCTATTTCAAACTCTGCGGCTATGTATAATGTCTATCAAATGAATTCTTCATTTGTTCTGCCCCTTTCACACATTCGGTGGCAGGGGAAAGGCTGAAATTTATACCTGGTACTCCCCAGCTTGAGTACTTTGAGCTTATTTAAAAATATTAGAAGACAAAAAGAAAATAAAAATTTATTATTACCGAATAGGCACTGTGACCGGGGCCTCCTGGGACACCCTCCTGAATGTGCAAAAATCAGGGCAAGCTGCAAAATTGGGAGCCAAACTCCCCAAACACTGTGCGTGGTACTTAAACCAGTCTCCCTATCAGTCACAACCAGGCTTCTGGTTCCCCACACCAGTTAACACGAAGCGTGCCAAAATAGAAACACTTTATTGCACTCCAGCTCCTCTTGCCTCCACCTAGCCACATGGTCCCAAAGGGCCAGCCACGTCACACAGAACAATGTAGGTTTGGATCTTACCCAAAATACCACACTGACAGCCAATCCTTTAGTAACTACAAGTAAAGGTTTAATATAAAAAGAAAAGAAGCAAAATATGAGAGATGTTAAAGGGTTAGAGTGAATCACATACATACAAATGATTTAGAGTCAATGTAAAGCAGTTTGCAGGTTTGTTCCTCTGGAGTTTGCAGGCTTGTTCCTCTGGTAGACCCAGCACCTGGGGGGGCCCAGTCCTCTATCCAGTCACAGAGGAATAGTGAATAGTTCCAGAGATGGGTGTTAGCTGTAGACTGGAGGAGGAAGGAAAGATGGAGCTGGAGCAGCTGCCTTTTATCACCTCTGGCTTTCCCCATGCTGTGTGGAGCTTTTGCAAATTGAAATGTAGTTGAGTCACATAGTCAAGTCCTAGTTCTCCCTGGGGCCATTGTACTTGGGAGCTTCCTTAATGGGACATTAAGGAAAAAATGGCTGTAGACATCCACACTGGGGAGTTTCCCAGGATCACACAGATTGAAATAAAAATATAACAAACATATTCCTAACGTCTAATACAGATGCAATTCCTGCACATAAACCACATAATCATTCCCAGCAAATTACAACCTTTCTATTGCTACCAAACATAGTGCACTTCCTATGGATTATTGCAATTATGAAATATTAATATGAAATAGTATAATAAATGGTCCCCTAAATCTGGGCAGCGTCACAGGCACAACATGAAATCACAAAATACTTGAAAATTAGTGTGTAATCTTCAGGACAGCATAGACTGTCTTATCCAGTCATGTGCAGTTCTTTCAGTGGTCCTATCTCCTAAGGTGTATGTCTGTTAAACAATAAGTGAACAGTACTGAGTTGATCTGGAACACCTTCGGTTACATGTACACTATGAGCTAGGGGTGTGATTCCCGTCATATACATATGTACTCATTCTAGCTCTCTTTGGGGTACTGTGAGTAGATAACACAGTGTAGTCATGGTAGCACCGGCAGCAACAGTGGAGGTGCAGCTGAACTGAGCTGAATATGTACCCACAGATGATTTTGCACTCTGCAGAGCTGCCACGACCCATGCTACTGCAGCTATACTACTATTTTGAACTCATGCTAGCTTGGTGAGAGTTAGCATGAGTGTACGTACACAAGCAGAGGAATCACACTCCTGGGCTATGTCTATACTTACTAAAGTGAGTTCGAATTAGTTAATTGGAACTAATTTGAACTAATTTAAGGTAGTTCAAATTAACTTAATTCAAACTAGCAAAATTTAGTTCAAACTAAGCAAGTGCCATGAATGGCACTTGCTTAGTTTGAATTAACGAATTGCATTGAGTTCAATGGGCCAGTTAGTTCGAACTAAGCAATTAGTTCAAACTAATATGGCCACATTGGTTAATTCAAACTAACTAGTTCGAATTAACCCTTAGTTCGAATAGCATATTCAAATTTATTAGTTCTAATTAAGGAAGTCCTTAATTCGAACTAATGAAAGCCTAGTGTAGCCATGGCTTAAGTTAGTTCGAATTAAGCTTCCTTAATTCGAACTAACTTGCCATGTAGACATAGCCCTAGTGTGTAGTGTTGCTGTGACCTTTGATGTACAGTAACATGGATTGCAAAGAAAGAAACAATAATTTAATTAACTTCTTTTGGCATGTTAAAAATAGATGCATGAGCTGAAGAATGTTAGCCACTTGAAACGTTCCAAAGCAATTCACTTAAGAGAGAAATCAAATGGCTTTCAACCTAATTAATTTACCATGACTAAGGTATCTAATGGAAATTCTCAGAATCTGAAGATTCTGATTTCATTCTTAGTGAGGGTGACAAAACTTTGGAACAAATTAGCAAAGGAAAGGTGGATTCTCCATCTCTTGGGGTGCGTTTACACTTACAAATTAAGTTGATTTAATTTAATCTGCGTCTACACTACATTTTCCTTAAGTCGATTTAAGCAGCAGTTTAAGTCGACTTAAGGAAAATTAAAGTCGACTTTATAAAACCTAGTAGAAGTCCACTTTACTGGCTAAGTCGACTTTATTAAGTTGACTTGGCCAGTGTGGACGCAGATTAGCCCTAAATCAACTTTAAATCGACGTAAAGGGCTCCAGGGCTCCCCCCTGCCCGCCCTGCCAGGGTGGCTGGCACAGGCAGAACCTGGCGTGTCCCCCCACAGGGCAGGACACAACCCTGCCCACCCTGCTCCTATGCCCTGCCAGTGTCCCTGTCCTGTTCAGCCCCCATTGTACCCAGGTACACTGGGGCAAATGTGGAGTCCCCTGGCACTTGGCAAGGGGTGCCCCCCTGCCACCATGGACCAGTCCCAGGTCCACCTAGTCCCTAGAAGTCGACTTAGGCATCCAGTGTGGATGCTCTAAGTCCATTTGGCAGGGTCCCCTTTAAGTCGACTTAATTTTTGAATGTAGACATACTAAGTTGACTTGAATTAACAAGTGTAGACATAGCCTTAGAGTCTTCAGTCAAACCTGGAAGAAATGCTTTACAAAACCATAAGTTATTGGTCTCAGTAGAGAGGTCACTGAGTAAAGATGACTGGCCTGTGATACTCAGGAAGTCAGATTAGATGATATAATGGCCCTTTCTGCCCTTAAACTCTGTGAATCTATGAAACCAGTGGTATTTGGATTAAGAAATACATGAAGCCTCTTTTGAAAGGCAAAATAGATGTACCCCCTTACATTAAAAAACAAAACAAAAGAAAAAAAACCCCTCCTAAAACATTAACCGTTTTTTGAGAGTGCAAGGAAGTGCACTATTTAGGCACTATATGAATGGTACTATAATAGCACCTGGAAGCTCCCACTAAAATCAGAGACCTTGTATACATGTGCAGTGAGAGATAGCCCTTGCTCTCAAAAGATCTGTTTACACTACAATGTAAAGCTAGAGTTAGTGGGACTCAAGTAAGCTGACTCATGTTACAGAACCTAGGGCTTGAGCAGCTACATTATTTCTTAACCCTGTGTTAATAATGTTCTCACTCAGGCTTCAGCCTGGGGTTCTGGAGTTCACATTCTGGCATGCAGACCCAAAACAGACCAACCATGTCCCAGAGTCCCTACCACCCTCCTGAAATGTGGCAATTCGAGCTCCTTAATCAAGATGCACTGTGGAAAAACTTGACTGTTCATCTTGCATGTTCCAGGAAGTTTGAACATCTGCCATCTCATCCTGCCAAGCATCTGTTTGGTCTGTGAGCTGCCAGCTACCAGAGCCAGCAATATGGAGGAGAAGCCTTTCAAAGACTTTCTCTTGTGCTTTCACCTCTGTGTAAGGAAATGGGCAGAGCTTCTGTGATCTGCTGGTGGACATTTCAGCAGTGTTTTCTGACCTAGCAAAGACAACTGATAGATTTTAGGATGGAACAGGAGGAGGCAGAAGAGGAGGAAGAGTACCCTGGCACCACAGACTGTCACTGGCAGATGCTGCTCAGTACACTTGGCATAGGTGCTCATGGACTCTACATAGGCTGGTGCAGGGCCACCAGCATGGACAGGTGGGATCACAGTGTCATGAAGACCAGCAATGAGTCCAGAACTTTTACATAAAGAAAGGCAGATAGCTGGAGCTTTGTGAGCACCTTGCCCTGATCCTCCAGCACAAAGAAACCTGCAGGAGGCCACCCCTGCTGATCCAGAGGCAGGTTGCTATAACTGTCTGGAAGTTGGCTACCCCAGATATCTACAAGCCCATTGCCAGCCAATTTGATTTTGGAAAGTTGACAGTGGGTAAAGTAGTGGCAGAGGTTTCTGAGACAATCAGAAGCACAGTTTACCCCAATGTGGCTGGAATAAAAAAAATTCTGAGGTAATAACTAGCTTTGAGAGAATGTGGCTTTTTAACTGTGCTGGGATCATTGATGGGACTCATGTGCCCATAGTTTGCTCTCTTCAAGAAGCACATGAGACATATACTGCAAAAGCTACTAATCCATTGTTATGTCCTCATGAACCATGGAGGATAATTTATGAATGTCATCATAGGAAATACTTGAAAAGTTCATGACACCTGAAGTTTTTTTTCAATTGGGAGTCTATACTCATGGACAGGCTGGGATGTTAAGCCCACCAAATGACATAAACTGCTTTATTGCCTTCTCCCCCTGTTATTCATGCACACCCCTTTGCCTTAGTTTATGAAACACACCTCGGTTTCTGAAGTCCTGGCAAAAGAAGGCTTAATTATACTCTCATCAGGTGTGGAATCATTGCTGAATGTGCTTTTGGCAGATTAGAATCCCATTGGAGATATCGAAAGACCTATTTGGATGCCAGGGTTATCAGTGCTTTCCATATTGCTGTAGCTTGCTCTTTGCAACCTTTGTGAAGCCAGAGGTAAGCCATTTCCCCCTGAATGGAGCTATGACAGTAAGGAGCCACTGAACTGATGCTCTCAGCCAGAAAGTGTGTCTACCACAGCTGTTGCTGGATTCAACTGGGCAACAGAAATCAAGGATGCTTTGTGCTCCCCCATTATAAGCTCACAAGGCCCAATGGAAGTGGAGGAATAGTAAGAATGTGCTTGTGGATGAGGGGGCACATTTATTTGTGTGGGGGGATGAAGTTCAGACCTTGGGATGGGTCAAGGCTTGATTGCCATGCAATGTACTTATGATTAACATGAGGAATAATGAACGGGGGAAAAGTGGGAAATAAGTCACAATGTGAGTTCATAGAAAGAAATTACTGACGTATGAATCGCTATACCTAACTGCACAGAAGAATAGGGTTTGCTTAGGCATGTATAATTGTTCCTGATCATCTTTTTAGTCTAATTATCTCACATCATGATTGTATGCTGGGATACAGTGATAGCAATGAACTTTCTTGATGATATAAAAGGCTTTATTTACAAACATGTTGTGATGCTGGCAAACCTGGTGCCAGCTCTTGCCAGACTGGAGCATTAGCTAAGAATTAGCAAACACATAGTTGGCAATTGAACATATTCATCTGTATGCTATTTTTGTTCAGAATAGGCGTTAGTCTTATAAGGATATATTTAGGGTTTAGACTGTATGAAATGCTTGTAAGTTGCTGCATGTATTAATTTCACTGGTAATGTCAGTAATCCATGCTCTAAGTAAATTTGTACATTTTGCTTTATAACTTTGAAAATGTTTCCTCTGAATTTGTGAACCAAGACATAGGAATCATTCCTTCTCCCCACCCCATCCAGAAAGACCACCAAAATCAGATGGGCCATGAAGGAATATTGCAATTCAAAGGATTGGTTAATACCCCTATTGCACCTTGGAAATCTAAGTGCTAGGAAGCTTGTCCTGTGGATTTGGAAGCTGAATGAAGGAAATAAAACAAAAACACAAGAGCATTTTCCATATCTCTCACATTGTTTGAGCTCTGACTGGACCAGAGACTCTAAACTGAGGCAGGGATCACAGGCTATGTCTACACTGGCAAGTTAGTTCGAATTAAGGAAGCTTAATTTGAACTAACTTAAGCCATAGCTACACTAGGCTTTCATTAGTTCAAATTAAGGACTTCCTTAATTAGAACTAATAAATTCGAAAATGCTATTCGAACTAAGGGTTAATTCGAACTAGTTAGCTCGAATTAACCAATGTGGCCATGTTAGTTCGAACTAATTGCTTAGTTTGAACTAACCGGCCCATTGAACTCAATGCAATTCGCCAATTTGAACTAAGCAAGTGCCATGAATGGCACTTGCTGGGTTTGAACTAAATTTTGCTAGGTCGAATTATATTAATTTGAACTAACTAAAATTAGTTCAAATTAGTTAGTTCGAATTAACTAATTCGAACTAACTTTAGTAAGTGTAGACATAGCCACAGTGGCTACTCATGGGTCCAACTTTGAATTAACAGATAACTGCTACTATGCCACTCTTATGATTTATTTTAGATGATAATTACTTGGTTTTGTATGTTTGCTTTTTCTGACCTTAAATAATTCTCTTACTGCTTTTTCCTGGCTAATAAAACCTTAGGCTATATCTACACTTAGAAATTTAGGTCGATTTTACCAAGTCAACTTTACTAAGTTGACTTTAAGTCAACCTTATTAAATCAACTTAGAGAGTCCACACAGGACTCTTAAGTCGACTTAAAGCTGACTTACCTAAGTCGACTTAGAGAGTCTATCCTAGAGTCTCTAAGTCGACTGGTTAGGTCCAGGGGGAGGTGAGGCTTCTTTGGAGCCTCAGCTCCCCATGCTAGGGGGGCTTGTCCTGGGGAGAGCCAGGCCCACACGGGGCTGGCTCTCCCCAAGACAGCAAGCCCTGGAGCAGTCCGGGGAAGAAGGGAGCGCAGAGCTCTTCTGGCCCGGACTGCTTAGCTCCCTTCTCTCCAGGACCCAAGCGGTCCCGGACAGAAGGGAGTGTGGAGCTCCTTTCTGGCCGGGACTGCACACCAGCTGGTAGGGATCCCTTGTTTGCCGGCACAGCCCTCCAGTTGATAGGGAACCCCTGGGGATTCCGATCAGCTGGAGTACCGGCAATTGCCGGTACAGTCCTCCAGCTGATAGGGAGACCACTGGGTTTCCCTATCAGCTGGAGAGCGGTTCTGGCCAGAAAGGAGCCCCGCCCTGAGTGGCCCCAGGGAGAAGGGAGCCGGGAGAAGCCGCTAGCAGCTTCCTGGGGAGGAGGGAGTAGGGGCTCCCTTTTTCCCCTGCCCTGCCCTGCCCTAAGTCGACTTAGTTGTAAGTCGACTTAGGGTGTTCATACTTGCTTAAGTCGACTTAAGAAGTCAATTTAAGCATTAAGTCGACTTAATGCTAGGTTTTATTAAATCGACTTAGAATTTCCTTAAATCGACTTAAGCAGTAGCTTAAGTCAACTTAAGGAAAAACCAGTGTGGATGCAGAGTAAATTAAGTCAACTTAAACCTGCTTAAGTCAACTTAATTTACTAGTGTAGATGCACCCTTAGTTTATTAAAGCTTTGACTATAGGCATTGCCTTTGGTGTCAGATCTAGGGCATCAACAGATCTGAGGTAAGTAACTGGTCTTTTGGGACTGGAAGCACTTAAACACTGTGTGATTTCTGGTGTAAGTGAACATTTTTTAAGAAGGTCAGTTTGTCTGGGTGGCAAGATAGACTAGGGAGTCTAAAGGAACTGTCTGTAATTCTGTGGTAAGATTGGTATAAAGATCCAAGTGTTCACATTTATTACAGGGTTGGTGAAATATAATTATTGACCACACCACTGGTTTGGGGCATCTACCCTGTTTTTGAGAGTCTGCCTTGAGATAGGCACTTATGGTTGTGAGCCACTTCAGAAAGTGTGACATGTATGTTTTAACAGTACAGCAGTCACCAATGACCAGGCAGGTCAGCTGCCTTTACCTCACCCCAAAACATGTAACAGAACATTTCCAAAAGTTTAGGAACCAATTCGAACTAACTAAAGCCTAGTGTAACCTTGGCTTTAGTTAGTTCGAATTAAGCCTCCTTAATTCGAACTAACTTGCCAATGTAGACATAGACATCATAGGAGGCTTAATTCGAACTAACTAAAGCCATGGCTACACTAGGCTTTAATTAGTTTGAATTAAGGGCTTCCTTAATTTGAACTAATAAGTTCGAATAGGGCTTCAGAAGTAAGGCTATAATTCAAACTAACTAGTTCGAATTAGCCAATGTGGCCATGTTAATTCGAACTAATTTCTTAGTTCGAACTAACCGGCCATTGAAATGAATGGGGATCGCTAATTCGAACTAAGTTTTCCTAGTTCGAATTAAGCTAATTCGAATTAACTAAAATTAGTTCGAATTAGTTAGTTCGAACTAACTAATTTGAACTAATTTTAGTAAGTGTAGATATAGCCTATGACATGTCAATGCTTTTGCTACTTGACTATAAGAGGCCAGTCACTCCCAGTATTTGCAGATTTATGCTCAACTTTAAACAGAATTAAAGTATGTTATTTTAAAAACATTCAGATACTAAATGGCTTTTGCCTAAAGGCCACAGGTTTTGAGGATTCAAATGCAGCTGTAATCTTGGTGAATAAGTTATAATTGCTGGATTCAACAGACATTGGAGATTTCCAGAGGTGTTTTACAGACCTCTCTGTTCACGGTAAATAGTTTAAAATGGACAAACTGTAGTAATTTAAAATACAATTGAAAAATGTGCTTAGAAAAATGGAATGAGTGCTGTGATCCCCAATTTAAAAACCAGCAACACAGCTGGCTTATTATGTTAAATGCAACATGACAAATCTGCATTGTCTTCTGGAATAGCACATTGCTGGCTCATTATGTGACCAGGATGTGCCAATGCCACACAATCGCTGCATGACCTTGTCATTTGTTATTCTTCACATACTGACAGACCAGAGTTCCGGAAATATTGCACTCAGTCTTTGGTCACATGATTCATCATGCACCCCAGAGTTACATTATTACAATACACTGCACACCTTGTTAGAGTACTGGATTTATAGCTGTTTATAGCCTGTTTGGTCTTCAGCTGTGTAGCTTTCCTCATCAGCTCTTTTGCATGTTTTTTGCAGCCTGGAGGCTTTCATCTTTATAATTCAGCTTTTTCTTAGTGTTGATGAGTGACTGTCCTAGGCAGAAATTCTGAGAAAGATGTATTTCATGTGTGAATTGAGCTGTTTATGGTGTAAAAACAAAGAAAGAGTGAGAGGATGCAGTGTGTTTGTTTAAATCTGTATATAGTTTATTTTCTCTGGAATGTGTTCTGCATTCTCTATGTGAAATCCAAATGCAGTTGCCTAGGATAGGGGTGTCCAATAGAACTGGACTCGACTCAACAGCAGTGCTAGAGTCATCCTATTGGTGCAAGTCAGGATGGTTCACACCAGGAGACACATTGTGGGTGCACCTTTGTTGCTCTCCAGAAATATGTTCTGCTGATGCCAGCAGGCAAAAATAGCCATCATGGGGCCCGTCCACACAATCCCCAAGTCAGAAGATGCCTGGGGCCTAGAAGCATGTTATATATAACTTCAGGAGCGATTTACAAAGTCACCAAAATGGGTTAGGTGCCGAACTCCCCTTGTGCCTTTGGTAATATCCTCTTTTTTCCTACAGTTCTCTCTGAAGAGCTATGAAGAGACTCTGCCATGGAGAAAAAGTTCCATTACGTTCCAGAGGGGTAGTCATGTTAGCCTCATTCAGGAAAACAAAGCAGGGATCCTGTGGCACTTTTAAAGACTAACACATTTATATATCGCAGGAGCTTTTGTGGGTATAATTCCACTTCATCAGATACAAGAAATGGAAACCATAGCATGTCAGGTGAATAAATACATACAGAGAAGGGTAAGTTACCGGGTCAGTTCAGTTTTTTTTCCACAAACCAAACAAGTTATTTTGATTCAAAAAGTGTGAAACAACAGATAAGAAGGTGAGATCCACCTAACACATGGCAGAATGTGGCCCTCCATATCTCCCAGAACATTGCACTGATATATAATAATCATTACATGCACTTTTCCTTTCTAAACCAAGTACTAGTATTAACTATTACAGTGCAGATCGGTTAACGTGCGGTTCAAGGGAGACAAGCCATCAGGACTGCGTGTAAAACGGACCGTGTGTAAACGGGACCATGCTGAAATCCATTCACAGTGCAGAAGGCGCATGTCAACATAGGCTACCCAGCTACCGTAACTTGATTTCATTTAGCAAAATTAAATATATACAGTAAATGTTAATTTATAATCTGATTTTTAATATGCAAAATTTTTAATATGCAAAAATACACAAAAATCACAAACATTATAAAATTATTGAAAGAAATACAAGAATCAATGTTTGTTGAACCATGAAAACTTTGATAAAAATGTGTGAAAATAATAAACACAGTGAAATCCATTTTGAATATTTATTACTGTAGAGGACATATTACATGATTCCACATCAAGTCCAGAGAGTTCATAATCCAAGAGGCACTTATATAAAGTTTATGTAGTCCGCAGGTTCATCTTGCTGGGATGGAGGTTTTATGAAGTACGAAGTTATTTTCTGCTGTTTCCCAGCCTTGGCTTTCTTTTTCTTCATGAAATCGATCATCCCACGTAGGTGTAAAATTTCGATAGTTTCCGCATCTTGCTCCTCCATATATTGTGCAAGAGTTTCGGCAGCATTTAGCGCTTCTGAATGGGAAATTTTGGCTTTTTCAACATAATTCTCATCGTTGTCATCTACTTCTTCTTCCTGTAATCGTTCCTCATCGCTTTCGCAGTCCGACCCAGTCTCACAACCTGTAATTATTTCTTCTTCTGTCAGATCTTCTGTAGTTGAACCATTTTCATTTAGTTCTAGCCACTCATTTATGATTTCAGGCGATGTGTTTAAATTAAAGTCTTTAATTAATTGAAAAATAAATTTACCTTTGTCTTCTTTTGTTTGTGTTTTTGTTAGCAGGATGTCTTCTTCTGTAATCCCTTTGAATTCTGGTTCTGAATCAGTATTGTTTGGGTTTTCAGAGGCAGAACTGTTGACAGAAAAAGCTGGCCCGAGAGCCTTCATCCAGCAATTTTCAATAGATTTTTGTTTCACGCCATCCCAAGCTTTTTTCACCAAATAAATTATTTCTTTTATGTTTAGTTCTTTTAGAAATTTGGAAACACTTGATGACTCACACGAAATCATTTCTGAAACCAAGTCACCTCGATAATTATTTTTAAAGTTTTGAATAATCCCCTGGTCCAAGGGTTGGATTTTAGATGTTGTGTTGAATGGCAGATATAGCACACGGATTTGTCCATCATTTGAAACCAATAATTTGGAAGGAGGATGGGCCGGACAATTGTCAAGTAGCAGCAGTGCTTTAGGTTCGAGTTTTTTCTTGCGGAGATGTTTACGCACAGATGGAACAAAAGAGTTGTGGAACCATTCTTCCAAAATGCTTCTAGTCATCCAAGCATTTTTGCTGCTGGAGTATATGACAGGCAGTTTGGCTTTGTTAAGGTGCTTAAAGCACCGAGGGTTGTTGAACCGACCAATGAGAAGCGGTGTGAGCTTGTGACTGCCTGTCTTGTTCGTACAAAATAAAAGGGTGACCCGGTCTTTTATTTTTTTAAAGCGTGCTGTTTTTTGGGTTTCATATTTCAAAGCTAAAGTTTTGTCTGGCAAAAGTTTTGCAAATAAAGCGGTTTCATCACAGTTATACATTTGTTCTTCATTATAATTTTCAGTTTCTATTATAGTTTTTAATTTGACGGGAAACTCATTGGCAGCAGTCTCATTGGCTGATCGGCTTTCTCCAGAAATGCTAACTTGGGAAATACCGTGGCGAGTTTTAAAGAGGCTTATAAAGCCTTTGCTGGCTTGATATGTTTCATCGCCCATTAAAGTTCCAAACTTAGTTGCTTGGGCTTGGAGAATTGGGCCACTTAGCGGCGTTCCCTTAGCTCTCTCTTGGACAAACCATGTGCTCAATGCTTTGTCTACATCAGGCTTTGCCGAATAACGCACGCGTTTTCGCTCCAGACTAACTTCAGAATCTACGTTTTGTACAAAACTGCGCAGCTTTGTTTTGTTTTTTATCCAACCTCGTAGAGTTGATTCTGCAATCCCAAGATCTCTAGAAATTTTGGCTTGGGTTTCACCATTATGTACCCGATCTATAGCTGCTAATTTTTCTGCAATGGTGTATGAACGCTGACGCTTGACTCCTGCCATTATGAACTAAGACCTATGCTAAAATATCTACAGTAGGCCAACTTACGATTTTAGGTCAGTGATTGAGAATGTACGGTAGTTAGCTCTACGGTGCAGTTTTAGATACTGCGTGTTAACGAGTCCCGCGTGTTAAGTTGGTAGCTTTGGGGGACGTGACGTTAGCGCATGTTAAACGAATTTGCGGGTAAACCGTTCGCGTGTTAACCGATCTGCACTGTATCTATAATAGTAAAGAAGTCTCATTTCCCCCAAGTATCATACCTACTTGATAGTCTTACCTACCTTACCCTTTTGAGTCTGGCATATAGACTGATTATTCTCCAATTGTATCACACCGGCACTTGTCTGTACTGAATTCAGAATGGAAGAGACGCAATCCACACCAGAGTGACAAACCTCAGACAAGTGTTTTTCCTGACATTTTGTGTGTATGTGTTTGTATGTCTTAAATCGGATGGAAGTCCCTGGATTCTTAATACCTAAAGACATTCAGACTAGACTCTGCCATTAGCAGTGGTCTACAGGGCTGGATTATTGCAGGGGGGGCCCAGCTCAAACCTCTAAACCTCCTGTGATAATCTGGGCCCACTCAGCGCCAGCAAGGCAGGAGCGCTGAAAGCTCTTCTATCCTGCAGGAGCTGGGGGTTGGAGCGGGGCCCTCGTGTCAGAGGCCAGGCTCTGTGCTCTGCCCCTCCACTGAGCCAGCTGGCCCACTGCTGGGGTGGAATGGGGTGGGCCGGTCCCTGTTTACTCCACCCTGCGGGTGGGGCTGGGTGGCTCGCAGCGAGGCTGCCACTCCGGTGCAGCCTTCCAGGGCTCATAGCCCTGGGAGGCTGCTGCACCGCGCCCCAGCTGGTTCCCCCCATCCCATGGCACACTGCCAGGCATGCCCTCTGGCGCCAGGGCCCTCCCAACAATGGGTGGCCCCGCAGTCGGGAGGCAGGCAGGGGGACCAGAGTTGGTGGGGCAGGCGGGAGGCCCCCATATGGTCAGGGGAAGCCTGGGGCCACCAGGCCAGTTAATCTGGCCCGGGTGGTCTAGGTGTGAGTCACTTGGCATTTACTATACAAAGCCACTGAAGTTGTACAGCTCGGGGTGAAGAATTTCTGAACTGCAGAAAGCAGAATATACACTCTTTTCATAGCTAAGTTGTGATTTAACTCCTCTGTAAGTAGAAAGACTTTAAAATATTTAATTATTTAAAATAATTTATGTCTGTTTTGGACTGAAGCTGCCGGTTTCAGTTAAAATCGTGGAAGCCACATCCTATATTTTAATTTTCCTTTTAGCATGCTATTCCATTTGTGGTGGCAAACAGTCATCTTGGGCCAGATTCACAGCTAATGTAAATTGACATAACTCCATAGATTTCAATGAAGTTTGCGCTGATTTACATCTGCTAAGTAGTGGAACCCTCATTTGTGCCTTGGAGATGTACCTTCATTAGGTTTGTCCCAAAAGAATGATTCTTACAGCTATGAATCATAATTTTTCATAAAGGTAATTAAGTATTCTCATCTCATTTTAAAAAAATGGCCATCTGGAAGTCTGACTTGGAACATTTAGGGCTCAGTTATACTCATGCATATGGTTCTATTGACTTTAGGTGTAGAACTTTGTCATTCTTCAGTTCTGTGTAGGTAGGTATTTAGTACAGATGCCCATCACTTGGAGAAGATGAAGCTTGAGGAACATTTCCCTCACAGACAATATTTTAATTTTCCATGTATTATTTGGAAACAGAATAGGATTGTATAAGATACATTTGTGTAACAATGAGGCAGTCACAGTGGGCTCAGTTGTCATATCTGTTATCTATCTCAAGTGTACAGTGGCGGTGGTGAGATTCCTTCAGCCATTGATCTGAAGGAGCCTTCAAGGACAACTCACTGTGCTGGCATAGAGGGAGTCTGGCACCTCTCTTCCATGGCACACGTTTCTAGCCCAACTACTTGAGGTCTGCTCTGGGCTTAGGCTTTGCCCTTTTTATCATTGTTCTGCCCTGATTTATTCCTTGAATAAATGTGAATTGACTTAATGAAAGCAAAGCGGACTCTTCTGTAGTCACACTGTCAGAAGATAGTGAAATGTTTGGAATAACATGCATTGCTGACATTAATCCACAGTTAAAATGTGTCTATACTTGCAAGTGTACATGGTTACATGTGCATCATTGTGTCAGAGTCATAAAATCATAGAATCATAGAATAATAGGGTTGGAAGGGATCTCACGAGGTCATCTAGTCCAACCCCCTGCTAAAAAGCAGGACCACTCCCCCTAAATTATCCCAGCCAGGGTTTTGTCTAACCGAGCCTTAAAAATCTCCAAAGATGAAGATTCTACCTCCCTAGATAGCCCATTCCAATGCTTCACCACCCTCCTAGTGAGAAAGTTTTTCCAATATCCAACCTTGACCTCTCCAGCTGTAATTTGAAACCATTGCTCCTTGTTCTGTCCTCTGTTACCCTCGAGAACAGCCTAGCTCCCTCCTCTTTGGAGCAACCCTTCAAGTAGTTGAAGGTTGGTATCAAATCTCCCCTCAGTCTTGTCTTCTGTAGACTAAATAAGCCTAGTTCCTTCAGTCTCTCCTCATAAGTCATGTGCCCCAGCCCCCTAATCATTTTTGTTGCTCTCCGCTGGACTCTTTCTAATTTGTCCACATCCTTTCTGTAGTGGGGAGCCCAAAACTGGACACAGTATTCCAGATGCGGCCTGACCAGTGTCGAATAGAGGGGAATTATCACATCCCTCGATCTGCTGGCAATACTCCTACTGATGCAGCCTAATATGCCATTGGCCTTTTTGGCAACAAGGGCACACTGTTGGCTCATATTCATCTTCCCATCCACCATAACTCCCAGGTCCTTTTCTACAGCGCTGCTACTTAGCCGATCGGTCCCCAGCCTGTAGCAGTGCATGGGATTTTTCCGTCCTAAGTGCAGGACTTTGCACTTGTCTTTGTTGAACCTCATGAGGTTTCTTTCAGCCCAGTGTTCCAATTTGTCCAAGTCTCCCTGGATCCTGTCCCTGCCCTCCAGAGTATCCACCATTCCCCCCAACTTGGTGTCATCCGCAAACTTACTAAGCACGCAGTCTATTCCATCATCAAGATCATTAATGAAGATGTTGAATAGAACCGGCCCCAGGACCGACCCCTGGGGCACTCCACTCGTTACCGGTTGCCAAGCAGACATCGAGCCATTGATTCCTACCCACTGAGCCCGTTGATCTAACCAGTTTTCGATCCACCTTACGGTCCACTTGTCCAACCCATACTTCCTTAACTTGCCGACGAGAATGCTGTGGGAAACCGTATCAAAAGCCTTGCTAAAGTCAAGGTATATCACGTCAATGGCTCTTCCCACATCCACAAATCCAGTCATCTCATCATAGAAGGAGATCAGGTTGGTCAGGCACGATTTGCCCTTGGTGAATCCATGTTGACTGTTCCTGATCACTCTATTTTCCTCCAAGTGTTTCAGGATGGATTCCTTGAGTTCCTGCTCCATGACTTTCCCAGGGATTGAGGTGAGGCTGACCGGTCTGTAGTTCCCCGGATCCTCCTTTTTCCCTTTCTTAAAGATAGGTACTATATTTGCCTTTTTCCAATCCTCTGGGACCACCCCCGTTCACCACGAGTTCTCAAAGATAATGGCCAGCGGCTCTGCAATCACTTCCCCCAACTCCCTCAGCACCCTCAGATGCAGTTCATCTGGCCCCATGGACTTGTGCACATCCAATTTCATTAAGTGTTCCCTAACCTGACTTTCCATCACCGAGGGCCACTCTTCTCTCCATTCCGCGTTACCCCGTGTAGTAGCCTGGGAGCTGGCCCGCCCTGTGAAGACTGAAGTAAAAAAAGCATTGAGTACTTCAGCCTTTTCCGCATCATCCTCCACGAGGATGCCTGCCCCATTCAGTAAGGGACCTACACCACCTCTGATCCTTTTCTTGTTGCTGATATATTTATAGAACCCCTTTCTGTTATCCTTCACATCTCTTGCTAGCTGCAACTCCAATTGTCCTTTCGCCTTTCTGATATTATCCCTGCAGTCCCAAGCAATATCTTTATACGCCTCCCTTGTCATCTGTCCAAGCTTCCACTTCTTGTAAGCTTCCCTTTTATGTTTCAGCTCCCCGCAGAGTTCCCTGCTAAGCCACGCTGGTCGCCGTCCACATTTGCTATTCTTTCTGCACATCGGAATGTTATCTTCCTGTGCCTTTAACAGGGTTTCTTTAAAATACAGCCAGCTGTCTTGGACACCTTTCCCCTTCAGATCAGCTTCCCATGGGACCCTGCCCATCAGCTCCCTAAGGGAGCCAAAATCTGCTTTTCTGAAGTCCAGGGTGTGTGTTCTGCTTCTTTCCCTCCTTCCATTGATCAGGATCCTGAACTCTACCATCTCATGGTTGCTGCTGCCCAGGTTGCCATTTACTTCTACTTCCCCGATCAATTCTTCTCTGTTTGTGAGCAATAGGTCTAGAGGTGCAAGGCCCCTAGTTGGTTCCTCCAGCATTTGTACTAGGAAGTTGTCTTCAATATTCTCCAAAAACTTCCTGGATTGCCTGTGCACTGCTGTATTATCTTCCCAGCAGACATCAGGATAATTGAAGTCACCCATAAGAACCAGGGCCTGCGTCGATCTGGAAGCTTCTGTTAGTTGTCCATAGAACGCCTCATCCACCTCCTCTTTCTGTTCTGGCGGTCTGTAGCAGACACCCACCACAACATCCCCCTTGTTGCATTCTCCCCTAAACTTAACCCACAATCTTTCAACCATCTTGTTTCCACTTTCATAGTGGAGCTCCGAGCAGTCATACAGAAATTTTACATATAACGCTACTCCTCCCCCCCTTTTTCCCTGCCTGTCCTTCCTGAACAATTTATATCCATCCATGGCAGTGCTCCAGTCATGCAAGTTATCCCACCACGTTTCTGTTATTCCAATTATATCATAGTTCCTTGTCTGTGCCAGTACTACCAATTCTTCCTGCTTGTTTCCCAGGCTCCTCGCATTTGTGTACAGGCACCTAAGATACCGGGCCCATTGCCCTACTTTGCCCTGTCGATTCTCCCTCCTGTCGCATCTTTCCCCTTGCAATTTCTCCCGGTGTCCTCCTTCCCCACTCGCCTGAGGTATTATGACTTTATCAGGAAAAAAAAAACAATTATTTGACCCCACCCCCCAGTTCCAACTACCCTCTGTTTTATTCCTGCTGTTACAGCCCCAGCATCCCCCAAGTTCCATCCCTTCCCCCAGGTTTCCCTCAGTTTCACTTACCTGTGGGCCTTGGTCACCTTCCCCCTTCGAACCTAGTTTAAAGCTCTCCTCACCAGGTTAGCCAGTCTGCTTCCAAATACGCTCTTCCCCTTCCTGGATAGGTGGAGTCCATCTCTGCCTAACAGTCCTTCTTCCTGAAACAGCACCCCATGGTCAAGGAAGCCAAAGCCCTCCTGGTAACACCATCTCCGCAGCCAGGCATTCACCTCCAGGATGCATCTGTCTCTGCTCGGGCCCCTACCCTTGACCGGGAGGATCGAGGAGAACACCACCTGTGCACCGAACTCCTTCACCCGTGCTCCCAGAGCCCTGTAGTCACCTTTGATCTGCAGAGGGTCACCTCTTGCAGTATCATTGGTTCCCACATGGATGAGTAGCATGGGGTAGTAGTCAGAGGGACGGATGATTCTCGACAATCCCTCCGTAACGTCTCGGATACGGGCCCCTGGCAGGCAGCATACCTCCCGAGAAGCCTGGGCGACAGATGGGTGCCTCCGTCCCCCTCAGAAGAGAGTCACCAACCACCACAACCCGACGTTTTCTCCTGGGTGTGATGGTTGTGATCCTCCCAACCTCGGGGGTGCACGGCTTCTCCTCTTCCATCTTATCTCCCGTCTGTAGTGCTGTGTAGCGGTTCTTTATCACAACGGAGGGTGGGATGGGAGCAGGGGTGGAGCACTGTCTGCTGCCAGAAGTAACCAGCCGCCAGTGTCCACCCTCTGCTTGAGCCATCTCATCCTTCTCTGAGGGTGTGGCAGCAGTCCTTTGCCTCTGGATAGTTTCTTCCTCTTTGCATGTTTCCTCATGGATGCTATCCAGGAACTTCTCCAGGGCATGGATACTCCTGAGCCTGGCCACCTCCTCCTGTAACTCCCCCACCTGCTTCCTGAGAGATTCCACCAGGAGACACCTGTCACATTGAATGATCTCCCCAGCCTGACCGTCTGAGAGTGGGAAATGCAGGCCACAGTCCTTGCAAGTCCACGCCAGGATCTGGGTAGAGATATCCATGGACAGTATGTCTGTCTGGATACAGGCGCAGGTGGAGGAGACAGAAGCAGTGCTGGCACAAGCAGTGCGGGTCCTCTTCACCATAGTAGCTACACAAACCACAAACTTCCCACCAACTCCCTCGCAAACCCCCCTGTTTGCAGTCCCTGTTCGCAAGCTCCCCCTGGTCGCTCAGCCACTGGCTTTTAAGGCCTTCTCTGCCTGGGTCAGCCCTTGCCCCTCGTTAAGCACACAGGGGAAGGGTGATCACAAGGCTGATTGAGCTGAGCAGGGCTGAGCAGAGAACAATGGTACAAACAGCCCCCAGACAATCACACAATCACAATCCCAACTCACACAGTAACTGACAATTCACAGAAATCACCTGTGGGAAAAAAGACACAAGCACAAGCACACACAGTCAGCAATTCACTCTCTCCCTTGCTTCTTCAGCAAGGGGATCTCCTTCTCCTCCTTCTCAGGGCTTCTCCTTCTCCTTCCTTCGCAAACTCCCCTGTTTGCAGTCCCTGTTCGCAAGCCTGAGTCCCCCCAGTGTCCACAGCTGAAGCCCTGAAGCACATTCCTGATGGACAGTCTAGTGTACAAAACCTAGCACACATGAGATCTGTGTGTATGGACATGAATTCCACAGTGCAGTGTGGATGGGGCTAGGGAGCATGTACCAGGTATGGGTATTGATGGTCCTTTCGGCTGTTCTCACAATGCATTGTGACTTTGCTGCCTTACCCTTATTCAACAGTATAATGGTTCCCCAGCCCCATTTTCCAATGGCAATAACATCCTATGATGAGCACTTGAAATCAGATTCCACCACCTCCCTAGGTAACCCATTCCAGTGTTTCATCATCCTAGTGAAAAAGTATTTCCTAATATCCAACCTAGACCTTCCCTACTTCAACTTGAGACCACTGCTCCTTGTTTTGTTATCTGCCACCACCGAGAACAGCCTAGCTCCAGCCTCCTTGGATCTTCCCTTCAGGTAACTGAAGGCTGTTATCAAACCCTCCACATTCTAAACAAGCTCAGTTCCCTCAAGCTCTCCTCATAAGTCATGTGCTCCTACCGCCTAATCATTTTCATTGCCCTCCATTGGACTCTCTCCAATTTGTTCACATCCTTTCTATAGTGGTGGGCCCAAAATTGGACCCAATACTCCAAAAGTGGCTTCACCAGTGCTGAATGGAGGGGAATAATCACTTTCCTCGATCTTTTGGTATGCTCCGTGGTATGTGGCGTCTTCTTCCAATCAACCACACTGCAGAAGCCAAGAGAAGTGGAGGTGGGTAATATATCTATTTTGGGGTTGCAGAAGAACAATGTCATGTCCATTGGCAGTAGAGAGGTGACTGTTAATCCAAAAGTTCAGTGAAGAAAATACACTTCTGTAGTGACTCTCTGTATTTCCCTGTTTCTTTCAATACTGTCCACTGTACACAGAGGTCAGACTTTCTGGTGATGTAGGGACCAGGAGGTGCAGCCTCACTCAGAGACTGTTGGTGAGGGAGGGCCCAACCCTCTCTGAGGGTAGAACCTGGAAGTCCACCCCCACCTGACAGGAAGCAGTGGGGTGGGACAGGAAGGGGAGGTATAAAGGGCCAGCCGTTCACTTCAGTTGAGAAGCGGCAGTCAAGGGACAAGGTCATTGCTCCCTGGGATCTGGGATCAGAGTCCAGACGATACCCCATGGAGGAACTGCCTGGGCTGCTCACTGCCTGGGTCCCCAAGGACTGTCCATATTGGCCTGAACCCAACATGCCTGATGGACTGCCTGAGACCTGGAGGAGCTATCATCTACTGATGACCCTGAAGAGCAGCAGGATACCCGGGAACCCTGTGGACCAGAGGAGTCTCCTGTCCCTTGTGACCTGGAGGAGCTGCCCTCCGCTGATAGCCCTGAAGAGCTGCTGGGCCGGCCACCAATTGAAAAGGATGAGGGATTCTGGGACAGAGTACCCTGGCAGAGTATTCTGAGGAGATGGAGGAACTCAGATGACACAGTACACCAGGGGAAGGGAAGAGCAAAGACACATCACCACAGAAAGGAATGCTTGCCCACTTCTGAGGGACTTAGACATTTTTTGTAGTTTATTTGTTCTTGTTACAAACAGTTCTGGTTTTCCATTTCATGAATGTATGTAAATAAACGTTATTGTTAACTTCACTTGTGTGGACATGTTCTTTCCAAGTATGCTTAATGTGATACTTTCCCAAGCTTTAGGTTGGGATAACAGGATTCAAGGCACATGACTCAGAGATTTCTCTAAAAATCTGGTACCACTGAAATGCTAACTATACCATTCCTCCCCCAACTCTACAGCAAAGAATTTGTTAAACTTTCTTTTGAAAAAGGGGATCAAGAAAAAGAAATATACTATGAAATATCTGTTATTGTCCAAAGCCGCAGTGTGAAAACCAGAAGACAAGTTAAATGTAATGTCTTTGTATCTTTGTTGATTATTAGGTGAGAATTCAAAGGAAACAGTGAATTTATGACACTGCGTGCTTTATCGACTTCTCTACCCCCACCAAGTAGTTACACTGGGGGTAGTTAAGCCATGGAAGCAATCATGACTTTGACACCTGAAAAGAGCTCTGATACATGATGTAAGACAGAATTATAATGAAGAAATGTGCTAGGTCCCTCCCCAAACTTTCCTGTACTGTTTGTAATTGCTGTAACAGTGCTTAACTTCTCACTATGAATCAACCCAACACAGAGCAGTTAGCGTGAAAAACCCATGGCTCAATGATGGCATTAAAGTGCTCCGAAAGGCTCCACAGCACAAAAACACATCCAAAGCTGTCACCCTTGAGGGCCATCCCCAAGTTGTCTGCTTTTCAGCTAGTACATTAACTGCTGGAGCTCAAAACCCACTGAGTATCTCACAACAGATGTAGGTGGCAATGCTGTATTGAGCTTGTCAAGTGACACCACTGTGTCACAATAGTGTACATTGTCACAGTGATAGTTCATCTTCTGGCTCCCTGATGTTCATTTATATGTGAGCACATAGCATCAATCATTTCCTTCTACCACTAAGAATCAGGAGCAGTGTGCACATGGGCGGTAGTGGGGGTGTCAGGTTGCCTGTACATGCTTTGAAAAGCAATTCTGTCCTGTGCCCACTCTCTGTGGAAGTATTACTCTTTAGCCTCACAGATGGTAAGCAACACACAACAAGAAGAATGTCTTTGGCCACACTAGCATCCACAGGGGTCCAGGAGCATCATGAACATGCTTTCAAACTCCCAAAGGTGCATTCCACCACCATTCAGCAGCTACTCAGACTTTACGTGAATTCTCTCTTTTGTGGGTTGGCAACACTGGGTTATGGCTTCATGAGCCATGGCAGGAGCAGGTATGCTGGGTCCTCCAAAATAAATGTTGGCATAGAACACCTTACATAGTCCATTTCCTCACTGTTGTCTACCTCAATATACTAAGCTTCCTGCCATCATGGACCTTCCCATGTACCAGTGTTCATGCTCACGAACTGTTCCCCCTGCCAACTGCCCCCCACCCAGGCTATGAAGCCTCAGAGAACCAGTGAATAGTAACATTTGAGGTTCACATATTCACTGGGCTCTTTTGATGGGGAAAATATAGGGATGTGTATTGCATTTATAGCCCCCCACACAGTTAGGAAACACCCAGCTTCTGAAATCCTGCTATAATTTCATGGTCTTGTGTAAAGGCAATCTCTGCCTCCCCCCCCCACCTCCCCTTAGATAGCTTCCAGTATTGATAGCTTGGCAAAACTGCTCCCCAGCTGTGGATAACCTAACCCCAAATTGTTAGCAACTTGACCGGTAACTGTCAGGTGTTGTCAGGTTCAAAAAGGCACATTGTGCTGGGTCCCGAAGCAGCAGCCCATCCACAGGAATAGCATTGTTATTCTGTCATTAAAACCATCTGGTTCATGGGACTCAAGTGGATTTTCATTCCTCTTGTGGGTCAGGTGTCTTCGCTGTCTGAAAGCTCTCTGGACTGATTCCATCCAGTAGCCAGTACTGCACTGCATGAATAATAGTCCTGTGGGCAAGAGCAGAACCATAACTTCATGGACTTGTTTAATGTCTTCAACACAGTTGGGCAGACAAGAGAAATGAGTGTGTTGATGCCCCTGGCTGCATCTGGGGTCGCACAATGGGTAACTCGAAGGGGTGGAAGGCCATAGCGCCGATGAAGCTCCTTTGCTCCAGACTCAGAGGCAGCTGGGACACAATAACACCAACCATATAAGGATGTTCCCCCGGTTTCAGGAAGCAAAGTAGATAACAAGCCTTGAAAGTACCAGTGGAAATCGGTCAAAGTTTGTTCTCTAAAAGAAGGGGGAGAGTACTTCCACTGCTTACAAGGAGAAAAGTATTGAAGCAAACAACCTGTCTATATAAGGGTCACTGCAACGGGGATGGGGTGCGCATGATTTGAGATGTGCCTGTCTCCGTGTGCAGGCTTGAGGTCTCAAATAAACCATAGAGTGCTTCTCCGCCCTGGTGTGGTTATTGGTGCTGTGCACTCCGGGCAACGAACCTAAACGAACTGTTGCTAGCCCCAGCCCGTCCTTGGGCGTCCCACCTGCAACAAGTGGGCTCTACAGTCATCAGATATGTGAAGGCAAGAGCAGAACCATAACTTCATGGACTTGTTTAATGTCTCTAACACAGTTGGGCAGACAAGAGAAATGAGTGGGCGCCACAGTCATCAGATATGTGAAGACAGCATGCCTTCTGAGCAACATGCAGCAAGGCAGTTCCTAGCTTGTCTCCTGTGATGCACAGGACTTTGGGATCCCCCTCCCTGAAATGTTACCAGTAAGGGTGCATACCAAAAAGGGGAGGTGTGGATGCAAGCACACACCCTTGCACAATGTAGACCCATGCCCGCACAGCATATGTGGATGCGCAGCACAGATATTGGATACATGTTGTAGAAGTACATGCACATATAACTATGCACGCTCACAAGTACAGCAGTAACTTTAAAGTCCAGAGGTGAAAACTTATAAGTGGATCATTAGGGGGGATGTTCTTATAAATAAAATGCAACTCTACACATACCTCCTCTTTTCCAGTTCCCAGCCATGAAAAAACACATCCCAGGGAATACACCGTCACTTAACAGCTGTCAGATTCATTCATTCATTCATTCCTATTTGCTGTGAATGTAGCCCTTTTCAGTTTTTCTTTTTGTAAATCACTTGCAAATTGCTTTGGATTTCTGACAATGCATTTGTAGGATTAGATCCAAGATTGTGTGAGCTCAGCTTTATGCCACTCCTTGGTGCAAAGTTTTTCTAAAAACATAGAAAGATTTTTCCCAGTGTAGGGTATGCTTTTGACCAAATAGAGTGGCATGGTTAGGGAAAAGGGAGCTGGTGCAAGGATGTTCCCATGTATAGTAAATTTTTTTTTCTGTTATAGGTGGACAATAGAAGTTAGGGCCTGTTCATAGCTGATTTAAAGAGCAGCACAGCAGAAGCCATTTGAAATGAACCACAACAATTTTTATTGGTCCTACAAAACCTATGAAGAGAGCTGCATGTTCCTTAATGCTGCCTACAGGCATATTATCTGTTATGTACACAGCAACACAGAGCATTCTCTTCACAGCAATTGGTTGATTTTTCTTGTACCCAGGGACCAGCCTGGCATGCAGCAATATTCAGATTGGCAGAGCGCAATGTGTTCTCAGCCCCAGTTGAGAAATGCAGTCCCATAATTTGGAACCATTCACTGAATAGCTTGAGCAAACAATTTAGTTTATTTTGACAATCATTTTTATGGCATGTGAAGAATTATCTCAATCACATGGTTTTGTTTCTGCTTTGTAATTGGTTGATTAAGTTTTTAAATAAGAGAATGATAAATAGGGAACAATAAATAGCATTCTATGTTTATTTAACATTTGGAAATATTTTCCTGGTTATCTGATGGTAATACTCCACTGAATATTAATTATATCTATGACTGTCTAATCACTTTCCTCAATGGAGTGAATCAATCAGTCTGTTTGTGCATATACTGTGACAGTAGTTTTATTATTCAGCCAGTTCTTTTAACGTGTTTCTGTCAGAGCCAAGAGTAATAATAGTTTTCCAAGATACATTGGAGTTTGCAGTACTCAACTGAAACTAGACTGTAAAGTGAAATTGGAATAACATAGGATATCAGCTTATCCTCTAAACAATATTCTCATTTCTCTTTTCAAAGGTTATTTTTTTTCTCTCCTCCACCCAGTTCTCCAGTGTAGCATGCAAAAGAGCCCAAAGGCCAAAATGCATAAAAGATGCCAGAAAACAACAATTGTCATCAATAGCATCATTAATAAAAGTGAAGCTTTCCAGCTACTTGCTATGGATGTTTTGCTTTATTTTCTCTCTCCTTGTCTTTACAATCTAAGCTTTTTGTGGGAGTAGTTTTGCTTTCTGTTTAGCACATTTTTACCTCTTGTAATATTGCCATACATTACAGTGTTTTATAAATACAGAACAGTAATTAAGTTTAGGAAATATTTTGGAGCTTTATATATATGTATGCCAGCTCAACATAACAGGCAACTCCTAGAATTAGTGTGCAGGCCTTGCCTATGCCAGCACCATGCCTACACTAGAGAATTTTTTCGTTATTAGTTATACCAGTGATAAAAAAGTACTATAAATATAGCACTCATAGGTGTCCGCACAGCATGCTTTGTATCGCAAAAGAGTTTCCACAGTTTGCTTTACATTATCGCTAGTGAGAGCAGTGGATTATGAGCAGCTATCTCACAGTGCCACTCATCAGCCTCTAACAGCAGGAATTCTGGAATGAAGAAGAGGAGTGCAGAGCACCTTGGGTGCTGTTTCAGGACAGCGCATTTCCTTGCCATCAATCATAGGGTTGCTTATAGCAACTCACACCCCTTTTCAAAGATTCCCCACAATTTCCTGCACTTCCACAATCTGAATTTCAAAAAATGGATCCCACAATACTCTTCAGTGTTGCTTTTCAGCATTCTGAACACATCGCACTATATCATGACCTCCGAATCAGAACAGGAAGCTGAGGAGCTGGACCTGCTGAGTGACATGCAGGCAAAGAGCACCACATTACTGTTTTCATTCATGGAGCATCGAACAGCAGCTTCTGGGCGTGGGAGACAAGCACTGAATGGTGGGATCACATGGTTATACAAATCTGGGATAATGAGCAGTGTCTCCAAAACTTTACAATGCACAACGTCATCTGCTTGGATCTCTGTGTAAAGCTACCCCCTGCCCTGTGGCGCAAGGACACCCAAATGAGAGTTGC
Source organism: Pelusios castaneus (assembly GCA_007922175.1). Taxonomy (NCBI): domain Eukaryota; kingdom Metazoa; phylum Chordata; order Testudines; family Pelomedusidae; genus Pelusios; species Pelusios castaneus. The sequence goes on from ML685831.1 coordinate 687,538, forward strand.
TCTGTCACTGGAAAAGCACATTGTAATTGCCATGTGGAAGCTGACAACTCCAGACTGCTACCAATCAGTTGCTAATCAGTTTGGCATTGGCAAATCCACTGTTGGGGCTACATTACTGCAAGTGTGCAGGGCCATTAATCACAGTCTGCTGCACAGGAATGTGACTCTGGGCCCTGTGCATGAAATAGTCGATAGATTCACAGCGATGGGATTCCTTAACTGTGGCAGGGCAATAGATGGCACTCATATCCCAATGCTGACTCCTGGTCATCTTGAGACTGAGTTCACAAATAGAAAGGACTACTTCTCTATGGGTGCGTCTACACTAGTAAATTAAGTTGACTTAAGCAGGCTTAAGTCGACTTAATTTACTCTGTGTCTACACTAGAGTTTCCTTAAGTCGACCTAAGCTGCTCTTTAAGTTGACTTAAGGAAAAATTAAGTTGACTTAATAAGATCTAGTTTTAAGTTGACTTACTGGTTAAGTCAACTTTATTAAGTCGACTTAAGTCAGTGTAGATGCAGAGTAGCCCTAAGTCGACTTATCGACTTAAGTCAGTTTAGATGCAGAGTAGTCCTAAGTTGACTTAAAGGGCCCCCAGGGCTCCCCCACTGATCTCCCTCCCAGGGTGCCTGGCACAGCCAGAGCCTGGCGTGCCCACCCACAGGGTAGGACACAGCCCTGTCCACCCCACTTCTATATCCTGCCCTGTCCCTGTCCTGCTCAGCCCCCATGTACCCAAGTACAATGGGGAAGATGCTGAGCTCCCTGCCAGTTTTAAAGGGATGCCCAGGGAAGGGGGACACCTCTTGGGTGCCCCCCTTCCCACCATGCACCACTCTCAGGTCAATGTAGCCCCTGCAAGTCGACTTAGGCATCCAGTGTAGACACTCTAAGTTGATTTAGCAAAGTCGACTTTAAGTCGACCTAAATTTACAGTGTAGACATGCTAAGTCAACTTAACAAGGTTGACTTAAAGATGACTTTGTTAAGTCGACTTATTTGAACAAGTGTAGACATAGCTTATGGTATCACAGGAACTTGTGGATCACCAGGACTGTTTCACTGATATCAATGCTGGTTGGTCAGGAAAGGTACATGATGCTGGTATCTTCAGAAACTGGGCTGTACCGGAAGTTAGAAGCAAGGACCTTTTCCTCAGATGAAAAGAGGGAGGGGCTGGTTGCTGTAGAGCAGCAGCATGCAAGCAGAAGACCAGAGTGGTCAGGATTGGCATTGTGGGACATCTGTGGAGCCTGTTTAATGCAACAGAAACATGCAGCAGTGTCCACACTGACTCTTTTGCAACAAAACAATGGCGAAAAAGGCTCTATGCTTTTTGCAATAGGTAGCATTATTTTATCAGTGAAACAAGGCAGTTTTGTCAATAAAATGGTCATTTCAGTGTGTACATAGGGACTGTTTTGTTGACAAAAGGTGAGTTTTTGTGGCTCATTGTGGTGGTGCCTGCCCCCCACCCCAACCCCTGCACTTATCTGCTACATGGCACCTGCCTATTTTGCCCCAGCCCAACATGAGCTGGCCCTTTGTGATATGCAGGGGACATGGGTAGAGGAGGCTCTGAGGGGCAGCTATTATCCAGCCACCCCTTGGAGCCTCCTGCATCCCCCACCCACCTGCCTTTTGTGAAGGGGCAGCCCAGCACTCTCAAATATGCTAGCGGCCAAAGGTGTGCCCCCCCTCCCGTTTTGGTATGCCACTATGCTCATCAGGTCTCAAATGACATATGTGATCTTTCATTGTGGGCAGAAAGCTGCACTGAAACTTGCCAACACCTGTGCACACTGAACACCCCTTTTCATTTTATACAAATGTGCTGGGGGACAACAGATGCCGCATAAAAAAATAACAATCTGTCTATGTATAAGTTGTTAGACCAAAATTGCAACAGGAAGGGGCTCTAATAAAAAGAATCAGTTATTTTTTTCTATAGTTTTTCATTAATTTTGTTTGAAAAAAATGTATGCACAATATGTAACTATAATTTCAAAATAGTTTGTCAAGGAAGTGAACTCTATTGCATTAATGTTTTTTGTTTCATGTAAATATTACACTGTAATACTTTAATGTTAAACTATTACATATTTTGTTGCCTTGACCATACTATGATTTTGTTCATTTTTCTATGACTGTTCCATGAATTTTGCCTAATTTTACCATGATAAAATTTTATCCATACAGTGTCTATAGCAAAAATGTGCCTCTAGGAAAAAAATGTCTGTCAATACAATATCAGGAAAGACTTTTTAATTCCTGGGAACTGTGCAGACTGCTCCAGCTTTGGCAAAATTTATATTCTTTACTTGGCTTACCCACCACCCATTGTGTATTCAGAACACATATTCAACCCATCAGTTATTTTCAAGTAATTATTGGGTACCAGACATCTTCGTTTCAGTGGTCACAAGAGTGAGAATAGGTTTCCTTGACATCATTTCCCATCGCTATGTGACTGCACTATTTTTTTTTTGTTCATTTTATGATCTTTTTGACAGGAATAAGATGTTAATTGTGTGAAAAGTTTGGTCTACACTGAGTCTAGATAAAGAGTTTTGCATTTTCGTCACTGTTTGCTCAGCCTTAGTTTCTAACCACTGATGTGTTCAAAGGCAGAAAGCTCTCCTATTTTGACCTTTTCATTAGTAGTAATTTGAGTAGCTCTTAACTTCTAATTCTTCTTTTTACTCCTTTAGCCACCTGTGAGAGACAGAATGGATACCCAGTCAACATATGGCTTGCTTACAAAAATTTTACTGTAGAACATTTTGTTAACCACATCTCATTATTATTGTTTATATTGATATAGTGTCTAGTGGAGAGAATTGGGGGAGCAATGTGATCAGGGCTGATCCAGGGATTTTTTGATGCCCTACTAGGAGAACTATGACTTTGGCACCCCACCCCCATTCAGTATAGAGAAAAATGATAACATATTGATGTGTTTTTTTTTTTTTTAATGGAGGAAAAAAAATTCACTGCCATCTAATGTGGTGCCTCTTAAAGCCTCGCACCCTAGGCGACCGCTTAGTTCATATATATGGCCGGGCTGGCCCTGAATGTGGTTATAGTCCCTACAAATGAGTACAACAAAAATGGTTCTTTCATCAGACAGCTCAAACTCTAGTATTATGACAAGCTATAACAGATGGATAAACAGCCAAAGAGGGTTGGGAGACAAGGTAACATTAAGGCTGGGTACCTTTGCATAAGTTAGTAGTCACGATGTAGACGCTACTGTACTGAGCTGATGAAAAGTTTTTGTACAAACAGTTTTCCATCAGAAATGCTGCATTTTTTTTGTTTGTGAACTCTATGGATCTGAATTAAAATTTGTTTTGGAAAAAAAATTAGGAGAAAAATTACAGTTTCAGAAGGTGAAGAATAGTTGTTGAATGTGCTTTTGCAGATTGAAATCTTACTGGAGCTATCTACAGATAGTTTGGGCGCCCATGACATCAATGCTGCCTGCATTGCTGTAGATTGCTGTGCTCTTCACAACCTTTGTGAAAAACCAGAGGTGAGCCATTTCCCATTGAATGATCCTGTGCTGAATAGGCAGCATCAGCCAAAAAACATACCCATCACAGCTGGGGCTGAACGTACCCATGCAATAGAAGTCAGGGATGTTTTGTGCTCCCACTTTATGGACTTGCATGGCCTAGTGGAGAAAATGTACTAATGGGGGGGAAAGGAACTAATGAGTTTTGGGGGCTTCAGTATTTGGAAGAGGTGTAGGCTTGATTGCCATGCCATGTACTCATGAATGACATGATGAACAAAGAATTATGCAGGGGGCAGGAAGGTGAATCACAGTATGTGTTCCTAGAAGAAAGTTACTGATATGTAAATTGCTGTACCTAATTGCACACAGGAATAGTGTCTGTTTAGTAATGTATAATTTATGCTGATCATGTTTTTTGTATGATGGAATGCAATATGATGGAAAGAGAAATAAACTTTCATGATGACATAAAAACCCTTTATTTGTAAACAGCTGTTGAAGCAGTACAACAGTGTCCATTGCTGCAAACAAAGCACCTATATGTGCAAAAAACAGTGCAAAGATGACACAAGCCCCAGAAGTGCCATGTCTCCAGCCCTGTATTCTCTTTTCCCTTCTTTCAGTGGTGTACAGAGGGTCTCTAGTGCCTGGGGGCGAAGTCTACATTTGTGCCCGCTCTGCCTCACACCTCCATCCAGGGAAGGGGGTCTATATCTGGGAGGGGGGAGGGGAGAGCAGAGTCTTGGGGGGTGAAAAGATAGGCTTGGCTCTGCTGCCCTCCCCCCCACTTACCCAGTGCATGGTGCTGTCCTTTCCACCTGCAGCCCGGAACTGGCTCTGATAGAGTATGGGAGGTGCTGAGGGGCACCACTCAGTGCCTCCTGTATCCCTTGTCTCCAGGAAGGGTGAGGCTGCGCTGGGTGTCACCACGCCCCCCCATGCTTACCTACCACTCCAACCTTGGACATCAGAGAGTCCCCCACCCTTGTAGGCCTCACTAGGCCCCGAATAAAACATAGAGCTTAAATCTGAGCAATTATGTAACCCCTTTGCAACCTTGGAAGAAACATTCCACTAACGATCATTATGTTAACTAAAGAGACATCCTGTGACCTGTGCAATGTAACACATTGAGCCATGAAACGCCCACAAATGTTACAGTGTTAATGGTAAGAAACAAAGAAACTGAATGAAAGTGGTAAGACAATGATTCAAACAGAGACACAGACTCGAAAGACTGTAATGATGTTTTATTATGATTATGTAACACTTCCATAGAAGTTTGCTGTGATTAAGTTTTCTTTTTAAAAAGTAAAGTAGTGATACATGAATAGTTTTAAGTTTTAAAAAGGGTGATCGAAAAAAGTGATTGAAATGCTTTGCATGAATGGTTCATAGAGGTGAGAAGTACCGGCCCTGTAATAAGGGAGTAATGCTATCAGGAGATGGCATCTATCAAGGACATTAAAATATCAACATGATAAAGTTTGCAACAGAAGTCAAACAAAAAAGATTTCATGTTCATTATTTTGTAAAAGATGTATAATAACATCAAAGATTGGAATCACATGACATATTGATTGACTTTGTGGTTTGGCCCTATAAAAAGAGTGAAGAAAATTTGGGACTTTGGGTTCATTCTGCAAACTGCAAGGAGCATCGTGTCGCGACCGGCTGGACCCCTGCTCCATCCTCAAGTTCAGCTGCCTGGCCAGTAGTCAGACTCGAGCCACATTGAGGCTGGTAACTATCTCCCTCTTGCAGAACTGTGTGTGTGTGTGTGTGTGTGTAAATGTGAATAAGGACACTGCAGTAGGTAATTAAGCAACTGTCTCTTTTCTTTTTGGTAAAGTTCTTTGTATTTACAATAAATGTGGCATAGTGCCTTATCCCCTGGATAAGATCTTACAGTTTATTTTCCAAGACATAAATTCTGATAACACCCAGGGCCTGGCGGAAGGGGGGGGGGTAGGGGGGGCTTGGCCAGTTCTTCACAACACAAAGGGAGGGAGACACAGAGGGATTTCTCTTGCACTTCATGTATCCCCTGTCCCCCCATCCATTGTGAAGGGCTGACTGTCCTGGCAAAGCATGACACAACATACCTCCCCGGCACCCCCCACCCTTGGCCAGGCTGGACTGGCCTCACTCCTCTGCCCACCTTGCGATGGGTGCTGGGTTGACACCTCCCTCGCTATGCTTCTTCCTTGTTTCCCTATTTTCTCCACATTTGGTACCAGGGAAGGGGAAGCAGACAACCATTGGAGAAGGATTAAAAAGGAAGGGTGCCATGGGCTTTACTTGCCTTGCCCAAACAAACAAGGGGTCCTGTGGCACTTTTAAAGACGAACGAATTTATTTATCACATTTTTTCCCATGAAAGCTCATGTGATAAATAAATCTGATAGTCTTTAAAAGTGCCACAGGACTCCTTGTTTATTTGGCTGACCTAGACTAACACAGCTACCCCTTTGGAACTTGCCTTGCCCAGCCACTCATGGGCCCGACTGCATGGGTCATCCTGACATGGAGCTGTCCATGCTAGTTCTGGATGAGGATATGTTGTAGAGCAGTGGTTTTCAAACTTTTTTTCTTGGAACCCAGTTGAAAAAAATCATTTATGGCCATGACACAACAATTACATCTTTGAGCAATGCTTTCCACTCTTTTTTTGGCAGCAGCAGGGGGTGTTGCGACCCAATTCCTGAGGGTCTGTGACCCAATACTGGGTCCCAACCCTAAGTTTGAAAACCACTGTTGTAGGGGTATCAGGTCATGCTGGGCAGGACATAGTGTTCTTTCAGCCATGTTGGAAATGAGTAACTCCAACAGTTCTCTCCATTGAGCCTTATCTTCCTGCTTTAGGTACTCTTCCTGTTACAGGAATTGAGAAGCAAGTGCCTCTTTTTTTGCTGAGACGTTGTTCTTCAGCTGTCCATTGAGCATCAGCTTTTCTTCCTGCCTCTCGGCATGCTGTTTCTCTAGTGTTAAGTCCCTCTGCTGCTGGCACTGAACCTGCTGGTAAACCCTCTCCAGAACTTCCACCATAACTTCATCATGGAAACACCATCCTCCTGGAACAGTCCATGAAGGTATGTTGGGCCAAGGGTCAAGTTCTGGGTCAACTGCAGCCAATGCAGCTTGAGGGACCTGAAATAGGACAAGTTATTGTCCAAAATAGCTCAGTGGAGGAACACAGAATAAATTCTTGTGGAATTTCAAGGTCATAATGGTCCGTTTCAAAACTGAACCACAGTGTATTGTGAAAGGGATGCTTCAGTGTACAGAATCCCCACTGACTGGTTAAACACAGTTACAGAAGCACAATAAAATTGGTAGGTTTAAAATTACAATCTTTCTCTGGTCTATAAAAAAAATGCATAAATACTTGGGGTGGGAAGGCTCGGTGTAAATGGGCTTTGTTATAAAAGGGTTTTTCCCCCCCCTCTCATTTCATACTTTTCATATGCTTTAGGGCATAACCAATCTTGTGGTATTCTTTTGGCATAGGGAGATGTCATTGCAAGCTGCTGGTGGGAAACTTGCAATGTGCGCAGTCAAAGTATTCAAACATATAGTGACTGAATATCGCATCTTGAGTGGAAGGTGCTGTATAACTAACAAAGTAACCCTGGAAATCATAGAAACATTGAATCATAGAAGATTGGGGTTGGAAGGGACCTCAGGAAGTCCTCTAGTTCAAACCTCTCCTCAAAGCAGGACCAACACCAACTATGCCCATCATCACAATATAACAATGGATCTATAATTCCTCTTCAGGAGAAGATTGCAGTTATCAGCACACAGGATTGCATCAGCATCCATGAGGAAATTAAGAGTATACTGCCGTAGCTTACACATTGCTCCTGTTACAGCTTCATGCAGAAACACACAACACAACAGCCTTCCTCTTCCCCAAGCACAGCACATTTCTACGAAAAATGTAGTCTGTGGGTGACAAAATCATTTCTCCCAAGTATGATGCAACCCATTCATACGTGGGAGAAATGATTTTGTCACCCATGGACTGTATGGACTATCTTTAACTGAACTGGAATAGATTTGTAAATAGAACACATTTCCCCAAATACATACACAGAGTTCATTGTTTCCAGGTGGTGCCATAGACTCTTGAATGATTATGGAGTGGCAACTTAAAGCCATTATTACTTTAAGGAAAACAGGAATAACCCAAGCAAACATCTTTCCCTTTCAAGTAAAATACTCGGTAAAGCTGTTCTTTACTGTTTGAGCTTCCTGGTCACCATTTTGAACTCTACCTTACGTGGGGGAGAGGGCACACCAAAACACAGGAGTACAATTCAACGTTAGTGAACACATGCTGGTAGCTGAGGCTTCTCCTAACTTTTGCAGCTGCTAGGAGCCTGAGTGTCACATGATGCACAATAGGTTATGAATTGTGTAACTTTTCTTTTCACTTTTGCAATGTAATTGCATTGTTTGAGGCAAACTATGCCATGCAAGGCTCCTTTATGAATGCTCATAACATATTCTGCATTATTGTTATGTTTCCTGCAGCATCATGTATGTATACAGATGTGAAGTATGTTTCCAGGTATTTTACATGACTCAAGGGGGAGGTAAATAATCAGGCTGCTTCTCAGCATGGAGGCTGAAGTGGAGCATGACAAAGACAATGCAAACTGAGCTCCCTGGCTCAGCTGGAAAAAGGAAGATCACTGGGAAGAAGAAGGAGAGGTGAAGGGGGTTGGAAAACAAATACAGACACTTGGAAAGGAGAGATGCTTTTTAGCCAGAGAGAGAGAGAGAGAGACCATCTAAAAACATTCTCCAACTTCAGGCAAGATCTGGGTCCTGCCTAGGGATAGGCAGAGACTGGCTGTAAAATCATCTTTCAGCTAAACAACTTCTGAGTAATCTTGGACAATAATGTTAGGTTATACAGTGATGTAGGTTTAGGATGGGGCTTACATCTTTTATTTGATAGTGATTACCCTTGAGTGATTTATTAAATGATTGTACATTGATTTGCTATATACCCACTTAAAATCAAGTTCGGATCAATAAACTAGTGTTTGTATCACCTAACACTGTGTGAACGTTAGAGGGTGTGAATGAGTGAGGCTGGGCATTCTCAATTCTTTGATAAATTGGCGAACCAGTGCCTATGACCCCACAGTGATTGGGGAAGGATCCCAATCCCTGTGGGATGGAAGTTCCCGGTGTAGTGGGGATGCTCATTGGGGGATCATTCCTGGAGTGGCTGGAGGGCACACACCCACTGCCTGGGACCAATTATACACAGGAGGCTGGTATGGACTGACCCAGGTGTGGGAATCCACTTAGCAAAGTGGGGTAATCCAGGGCCCAAGGGGTGGCAATCAGGGAGGCACAGTGGTGCACCGGGCTAGATTCTGGGAGGGGAACATCACAATGAGTATGAGAGATCTGAGTGAGGATAGAAGGGCACTATGAGTTCAACCCTTAGTCTGAGTCCTGGTCTACACTGCGGGGCTAAGTTGATGGGAGATATGCAAACTGTGTGCCACAGAATGCATACCTCCCATCAGCTTAGTTACTTTGACTTACTGCACTGCCTTCACTTGGCTGTATCGACCAGCAATGCTCTCCCTTCTATGCAGCGTTACTCCACTTGGAGGGGTGGAGTTACTGCATCAATGGGAGAGCACTTCTGGGGTTGATTGAGCAGGTCTACACTGGCTGCTCAATTGATCCTGCTGTGTCGATCTGTGGAAATCGATGCAGAATTTTCAGTGTAGACATGGCCTCAGATTAGGTTTACACTACAGTGTCGACATATCTTTAATCTCATCAAGACCCCTTCTACTCTGCTTGTTTCTCTCTGAAATATTGTCATTCTCCTCTCACTCCAATTCTTCCCCTGACCTCTTATTCTACCAGAAATGTCATTCCTGGACTCATACCTGGACCCCCTTCGCTCTCCTCTTTCAAAGCTGTCCCTAAGCTTATCTTTGCTCATGGCCCTTCAAAGAGCTACCCAGATATAGTAGTAGGATAAGAAAAAAAAATAGAAATAAAAAAGTAGAGAATGAAAATGCATCTTGATGCAACAAAGCACCCAAGCATGTGCTTAACATTACATAATGGCACAATTCAGGTTGATAAATTTGAGCCATCCTCAACCATCCAATTATCTATCTATGCACTCTTTACAGCATTCTTTCATCCATCTTTGTTGATGTTTATTTCCCCCTACATTCTATCATTTTCATACTCATTTTTGGACATTACTTGGAAAAGTATTGCTATTTAGGTAAGGTGCCTAAAAACATACTTAACTTAAAGCACATGCTTAAGTTCTTTCCTGAACAGGGACATATGTAATCAAGCATGGTAGTGCTTTTTTAAATCAGGGACATAGATTGTAAGATCTTTGTAGCAGAGACTACTTGTTTATTTGCTATGTCAAGCACCACACACACCCACAGAATTGTATGTAAATGTCAAATAAATAAAATTAGAGGCTACTGTATGCTAATCTAAGCTCAAGGAATCAGCATATGGAATGTATTACCACATTATAGATGAGATGCATTTTACAGATGATTCCTGAGCTATCTATCTGTATGACAGCACAGGAGGTAAGGAAGTCTAACATTGTTTTTAAACTGACCCATACCAGATGTTATATATGACAGCAGAAAAACAAAAACAAAACAAAAAAAAATGTGGCATTTGGAAGCCTTCTGCCATAAAGAGTAAAAACAGACCTTATGAAAAAAATTACTAAGTACACCACATCAAAAGCTGGCATTCTTCCTTTATGCCAATACACTTTCCTGCCCACTACCCACTCCCATCTTGTCCTTTAACTGTGGTCTTCTTGGTAAAAGTAGTTGGCTTGTTAATCATTTCTAAAATTATCAATTGAACAATATTAAGAAAAATACGTTCCTCATCAGTGCATGGACTGAAGGCGTTCCAATTACGGTATTTGACTAAAAAGGACATGCTCATGTTTTCAGGGTCACTAAGTAAACAAGGTGACATCAGAGCTCCTCATATGGTATCTTAATAGATGAACCTTCTCTTTGTAAGTCAAGATGAACCATAGAGACACTAGGGATTCTTCATGTACAAAAATATTGCTATGATGTGAGTCAAGAGCTGTAGGCAGCAGCATCCCACTGAACGGCATCCAAAAGTTCAGCTAGAATCTGCTGCAGTAATAGTGTTTTTCTGCATAAGCAGATGAATGGGCAATCTGTATTTACTATTGCTCATAGTTTAATATTCCAGGTAGCGTTCCAGGCACTAAGGCTTAGCACTTGCCTTCAATATACGTATTACAACTCTTGGTTTGAGAATCAGATTAATTGTTCTTCTAAATCTCTATGCAAACATAGAGTAAGTTATTTTAAATCACAAATACATTAGGTTACTACTGTATCACTCCAAGAACTTTTAGTAGTCATTATGATTTCATTATAGTTTTAAGGAGATATATGAGGTAAATGCTTTATGTCAAAGGAATTTACTATCCAGTTTTTCAGTTGGCTCCAGGATGCTGATTGTAACAGAAAAGGGGAAGACAATGTGATCTGTTAACGGTAACCAAAAAACCCCATTCATCATTTAATATCTTTTATTAAATTTTCTTTATTCGCTACTCAGAATGCACTACATTATATCTGTAAACATGCATTTTCTAGGAGATACATGCACATTTTACTCAACAAAGTTTCCATTTAAAATGATGTTTTGTGGCAAAAGGCTGGTGAAATTAAGGTAAGAACTGACAAGTAAATGCTTATTTTAAACAGAAGAACTCAAAAAGATTTTGTGATTCAAGAACAAAAGGGCATGAAAAAAACGTAATGGAAAATAATCCCAGAACCATCAACCATCCATCTTAGGCTGATAAATTCTATACTTGAGAAGAATGCTGTGATGAGAAGCAATGAATATAAATTATGAAAAATCTAATGCTTGTCATTAATTTTTTTTAGACTGTATGAGAACAATCACTAGCTTGTAAATACCAATTATAAGGCAGAATAGATGCACTGAGAAACCATTGATTTTTCTTTTTTAAATTGGTTCATGACCAATAGACTGTTTCATATATAAATTCTAGAACACAGAACCATGCAATGGAAAAATACACCAAAATATATGTGACTAAATACTGTGCAAATGCACAGTACATGTTGCTAGTAAATAAGTCACACGTGATGTGTGATCTGACAAGTAAATGATGAAGTGACAGTGCAATCCAAATTCAATGTTAGTGTAGACACATGCCAATCAAATGTAATTGCATAATCAAATTTTCCTCCACCCATTTTCTTATGATTTACATTTCCCTCAGAATTTCACCCTCCCCCGACATTTGATTACCTCAAAACTGTGTGTCATGATGATCAATGTGCCATTGCAGAGAGACTAGAGGGCATCTCTTTGATTTCTCATTTAACAATGTATTTTCCAGCTGCATGGATTTTTTTTGTATTTTGGTATATTTTTGAAGCAGTCTTCTGGCCATCAACAGCAACAAGAAAAAAGAATCAATATTTGCTCAATGAATCCAACCTCTTCTGAACATGGTATTTTGAAATTGTTTATTATACTTTTACTGCCAAAAGAAAAATGCAAAATAATTTGTGTGCATCAAGAACCAAAAGAAAAAACCTACAAAACTAATATAGTTCAAATGAATATGTGATGAGGCAGCCAATTCCTTCTCTTAATCATTAAGAGATGGAAAGTGTGGTACCTACCTCTTCCTAGGATCTTGGGAGGGTGTTTGACTGGTGAAAATATAACTCTAATTGCAGTCAAGTCAGGTTTTTCACTTGCTTAATAGAGTTGCAACTAGTATGGTTGAATATTTTCCATGAAAATGATTTTTTGAAAGAAAATTGGGTTTTCACTTAAATTATTATTATTTTGCAAAAATGTCTGCTTTTCACTGGAAATATTATTTCTTTAAACAATCCAAGGTCTCATAGCCAGGTACTCTTACAAGCTACCCCCTCACTCCACAGGAAGAGAAAGTGGTGGATCATGGGAGATGTAGTCCATCCAGAGATTCCTGGTCCATGGAAGAGAATAAGGCACCTGAGAGCATAAGGCACCTGAATTACAACTCCTAACCATTTTGAATCAAATGATTTTAGTTTTCAATAATTTGGTCCAAAAATTTTATACAAATTTTGATGAACACTAAAAAGATAAAATAAATTTATTTTTGTAAAATTTTTCTGTGAAGAAAAAACTGGTTTTCTAACTAGCTGTAGTTATGGTGAACTGTGCCTTTAAGAGACCTGAAAATGGTGAACACCAGGAAAAGCAGGATCCAATTAAAGACTGTTTGTTTGAACTTCCAGGATTGTGTCTCATCGCTATCTGTCTCTGCACCTACTATGAAACCAAGGTGATTACAAGGGCGATATTTTAGCAGATTATTTCTAATTTGGTTATGAACATTCAGAAGTAGTCATTCTTGTAGGGCATGTGTGAGAACTTCAAAGTTCTAAAGTGAAGGAAACACTTCAAAATGTTCACATGAAGTCATCAAAGGACTTGTAAATCAAACCTGTTTGGATCTTACTTTAGGCTTCAATTAATAAATTAAGTGAATTAAGTGGAATTAACAAATTAAGTGAATTAATCTCCTGCAATTCCTGTGTGGTGTGGGTGCGTGTAATCGGCACTTTCATACATGCTGTGCATTGGCAAATGAACAAGATCCATGCATGCTCCATGTTGTGCTACAACTGTGTCATTTCATTAATTTATATTCTGTTTTTTTACCCTTCTGAGCAGTTTGTTATTTATGGCATCCAGCATGGCAAGATGCCACCCCTTGGGTTATGGTGAGTTTATACTTGTAGCAAGTGAATTTATGAAGTCAGAAGGAAGTATTGTTTTGTGCTAAGTCTTCAACATATCTTTAATTCTGGTTAATGGCTGCTACTTGTCAGAAGATGTATTCACAGTGTATTAGTTTTTTCAACTATTCTGATAATAGAATTCTCTAGTATTGTGTTCTCTGCATCCAGAATTTTCTGAAGGAACATATATACCTCTAACTATAGATTAACAGAACTAGGGTTCCTGCAGTTTCTGACAAGCACAACCCATACAGAAGAAGACCCAGTTCTTGTTTTCATATTATAATTTGACTTCTCAGTGATTTCTTCCATTCTAAGTAGTGTTATCCCCTCCTTCCAGGATTCCTAAAGCATTAATTCAAGGAATGATATCAAAACTTTAGTCAAAGCTCTGATATCATCTCAGCTGAATCTTTCTGAACAATGACCTGGCTATCTATGTATTTATCATTAGCTGTCTGAAGTGTTGTAGTCATGTCGGTCCCAGGATATTAGAGAGACAAAGTGAGCGAGGTAGTATCTTTTATTCAACCAACTTCTGTTGATGTGAAAGACAAGCTTTCAATTAGAGTATCAATCAATGTAATATCTAATGCGATGTGTACACTTGAAGAGTTAAGTCAACTTTATGAAGTCGACTTTAAGTTGACTTAATGTCAACCTTATTAAGTCAACTTAACAAAAATCGACTTAACTGTCCAAGTGTAGATATGGCCCCTTTTCGAACTTATTAAGTCAACTTAACGTTTTAAGTTGACTTAATAAGCTCCTCCAAGGAGCTAATCCCCGTCTCCACTGGCTTAAGTCGACTTAATAAAGTTGACTTAAGCACTAGTTTGAATTAAAATGAGGTGTTATTAATTCGAACTAACTTTTCCTTAATTCAATTTAAGGAGCAGCTTAAGTTGACTTAAGGAAGGCCCATGTAGACACGGAGTATTTTAAGTCGACTTAAGCCTCCTTAAATTGACTTAATTTGTAAGTATAGACACACCCTAAGTGTTTGATTCAGTACTGTATACAGAATATGATCCCTAACTAGAGAACTTTAAGTAAAACAAAGAAGAAGATCCATGCAGTCTGATCTAGCAATATTAAGTTATTTATCTTAGCGTGAACTGGTGACCATGTGGTACCTGCAGCACTCCACAAGTGATGAAGAAATGCAAAATAATTTAGGGTTTATTGACTCAAACATGTTCATCAGCTTCCTTATAAATCAAAGCATTAAAGAATAAGAATTAAAATGAACATTACAGTCTAAAAATTACCAGGAAAAAATGAAAAAAGAATCTAATTTAAAAATATATATTTAGCTTTTAGTTTTGACAGAATACGGGGGAGCAAAGCTATTGTAGATTTTAAGTCTCTTAAGTAGTGATGTTGAAATGAAGGCACTGTAGACCATTTAAAATAAAAAGGAATTCTGAGTGGAGAACTCATTTTAGGAAATCATCTGAAGCACTAAAGAGCAAAACTCAGCACACCCAAAAACATGGCCATCCTAGTTTTCACTTTATTTCAGGAACTCAGACATCTGCTCTGTTATGAAATCACTGTGGGTTGTGTGAGTATTCTTGGTGTCTTGCAAATAAATATACCAAATCCTCTTGAAGGAGGAAAACTAGATTTTATGGCCACAAAATTGGTCCAATTCAAATTGCATTCCAGTGACAAAGAATGAAGCCTCTCAAAATACACATAAATGGGAATGGCTGAATGTCAAAGAGCAATACCTGAATTAAAAAAAAAAAAACAACAGAAATAAAAATACTTTTAATGGATTCTGTTCTACATTTAGGGTACTGACATTACTGTTCCAGTTTATCTGTAGTGACCAAGGATAATATACTCATTATACCCCTTTATTTCAGGAAGGGGGAGTCTCTAATAAACCAAAGCATTTACACTATTATATTACACACTCAATGATATTAACATTCTTATTATAATTACATATTACATTAAAAGAATGCAATTAAGGTTTCAAAATAAAGCACTGAGAAGTTAAGAAATGCCAGATTTATACATGCCTAGGCTCTCCACTAGGGCTGACCATGAAAAGATAACATGTTTTGAAAAACAAACAAACCAAAAGCTTATGAGGGCTGCAACCCACTTTGTTGGAAGTATGCATCGATGAAGTGGGTTGCAGCCCACATAAACTTATGTCCGAGGAAATTTGTTAGTCTTTAAGGTGCCATAGGACTTTCGTTGTTTTTTACTATATACAGACAAACACGGCTATCCCTCTGGAACTTATCGCTTTGTTTTAAAAGGTGTTAAACACTGTCTGTACTAGATGCTGAGTAGTGTTGAAAAATCTTAATTAAAACATTAAATAACATGTTTTAAAGAAACATCATCCCATAAAGAAACAAAGTCTGTTTTCCTATAGGAAAATAAATTTTACTTAAATGTTTATAATTCCCTTTCCAAATATTACTGAAGCAAAAATATCTAAAGTCCATTTAAGCTTGGGATTACTCAAGGCTTTGAAAGCAGTACTGATCTATTTTCCATGGAAGTGGTTTTCAGAATGAGCTTTCCTGCTCAGTGAGATTTTAAAGAATTAAAAGAATTAAAACCACATTGAAAATCTTTGTGGGAAAGTGGGGCTTAAACACTCACTATTAATTTTAGTTTTTAATTTTTAAACAAAAATTTTGTGAACTGAGTTTTTTATATATGTACATGAAGCACTCTGTTTATCCTCAAAATAGATAAGGTATTGAGAGCCATAGTGTCTAGATCCCCCATGCAGCCCCTCTCTGCTGACTTGGAACACTTAGGATAAGTCTATATTGATGGTGGCTAAATCGCCACCATCAGCACGATCTTCTGGGTTTGACTGAGCCGTCTCAGTCAAACACGGAACTGGAGCTGTAACACCAGCTCCGTAACCATAGTAACACTGTGTCGACCACAGGCCCTTTCTGGTCGGCTTAATGTAATGTGTAGGGAGCAGTTAAGAAATTGGTGGGAGATACGCAAGGTATTTTATGTACCTTGCGTATCTCCCGTTGACTGCCACCGAAAAGCGCGGCAAGTGTAGACTAGGGCTTAGACTTATTGTTCATTGCTCCATGTACAAAGTGGAAGCAAATTGCTACATCCAAATTGGATTGGTAGCATTTTATACCCACTTTCATGAATTTCAATCCTTGGCCTCTCTGCTGAGACTCTCAACATGGATGCCAGTTAAAGGACTCCTTGATGTTGGTTTAGCTGCAGTAAATAGTCCTCTGCTATAGACCGTTTTAGCAATACTGAATTATTTCAACCTGTTTGTCAGGTGGTAACTGCACAATGGTCTGAACTTGAACCAGTGACTTAAAGTAAAAAAGATTGAGTATGATTTTCTACAGCCTTGTGTACTCATTGACATTTGTGGGAAATAAAACATTATCAATGGATAAAGAAGTGGTGAATTCCCATTTGGTAGCCTTTTACAGGCACTCTACTCAGGTATAAGTACCCACTCCAGATATAAGGCCAGAAGAGAATCAGATCTTTTGGATCCTATTGTTAATTAATTGAGCCACTGAGATTCCCTGATTTTGACTTTTAGTAATATAGGTTAAAAAAAATTAAAAATTAGGCATTAGAAAAATATTCTTTTGCAATTGTATAGCTCATGGGCCTGCACCCAATCCCCCGTCCCTCCTATAAGTAACACATGTTACTAATTCTACAGGACAAAGTCCTGAGATCCTTAGAGAAAAAATGAAGGCAGTACTTTGACATACAGCCCATTGATTTCAGGGTGACTGCTGCTGATAGTAACCTACATTGATTTATATTAGTCCTGGTCTAAATGCAGTTTTGTATGGGTTACTATTTTGGTTAGTGGATAACTTCTATTTCTCTAATTGATGCAGTTATAGCAATTCTGCCCCTCGTGTGATGTTGTACCAGTAGAAAGGTGTCTTACACTACACTAGAATATCTTATTCCCCTTATATATGGGCAAAGTATAAGGCACTTTTATACTACTCTGTCTGTGTCCACATTACAGGGGTAGTATCATTCTAACTATATTGGTATAGTTAAAATGATACAACTTTCAAGTGTAAACAGTCTTTAAATTTTGAATTTGCATTAAAGGGAAGATGGATGACGTGATTAAATGGTAATTTCCATCTCAAATCCATGGTCAGATCCCCAATTTCATATACGTGGGAGGAGAAGCTCTCATTATTTTTATTGGGTGTTGCATACATATAGTTGGAGGCAGAATGTGCTCCTCCTGCTATTTCTGATGTAAAAGCAGGATTAGAATGGACCATTAACTGCACGGGGAATTCCTATTGCCTACATTCTCTCTTCCTTTATAGTTCATGAATATTCAACTAATTAATGTATTTGAACAAGGAATAGTATTCACTGCAGTTCCATCTCATTTCAAACTCTTAGTAATGTATTAAAGTCAGTAAACGTTATGAAGTAACTAGATTATGCATATATGTAGGACACTGGTATGTAGGGACCGTGAAGTTGTATGTGTTTAATTTTACTGCTGGTCTCCACAAAATTATGAGTCCTCTGATAAATGGGTCTCTGATGCCCAAACTAAATGTATTGTTACAAAAAATAAAATCATGACAAAGTTAGGAAGTTGATGGAAAAATATTTGTTCCAGGATGGGGTGACAAATCTTCTATGATTTGTAACACTTCAATAGCACATGGAATGCTCAGAAAGATCTGTCATATCTGAGCATAAATGATTCACAAAAGAATCAGCATTATTGATCTCAGATAGAGTTTAGCAAAGTGGCTTGCCCTGGTACAGGGGTCTGCAACCTGCAGCTCTGGAGCCACATGCAGCTCTTTGGCTGTACCTTGCAGCTCCAGGACCCCTGCCACCAGGGGACCCTGCAGGCAGCCCATGCCAGGAGCTAGGCTCTCCCATGCTACTAGGGGACCCTTCAGAGGGGCCTGCTCCTGGTTCTGGGTTCCCTCCTCTCCAGAGGACCCTCCGGCAGGAGCCCTGGCCCCGTTCCCCCCACCCTGTACCAGGAGGCTACACCTATTACGCCTTTCAAAACATTTGGTTATTAAAATAATTTTTTAAAATGGCTTTTCTTATCTTTTGGGTTGCTGACCCCTGCCGTAGTACTTTGAGGTGGAGAACTTTTAAGTTCTTCAGTCTGGTTTTTAAACTACCTCTCTCTTTGTTTGTTTTGCTGAACTAGACTAACATGGCTACTCCTTTGCAACTTGTTCCTTTTAGCAAGGGTGTCACTTCTCCAAAAATAAGTTCGTGGCCTGGGCCTGGGCCAGGGCCTGGACCCCATCCTCTGGTGCACTGGCCCCGCCCTCTGGTCCCGATCTGGCCCCAGGTCCCTGGTCAGGGTCTGGGCCGGCACTGGATTCTGCCACTGCTGGCGGCCGGGCCTGGGTCCCCGCTGGACTCAGGGTGCTGGCGCTGGGACTTGGGTCCCGTGTGGCCAGCGACAGTGAAGCCACTGCCCTTTAGAGAATATCTTTTAGTCATTCAGAATGCTGAACATCCATACACAGATGATGCAATGTGGAGATTATTTCAAGGTAAGAAGCCATCAGGTTTTAGAAGTGTAGCTCAACTAACAGAAGGAGAATCTTTGAAAGGAGGAAAGCCACACACATTCTGAGGAAAATACATTCAATAGAAACCCCTTCTAGCATCTCAACCACAGATCTGGGTATAGCAGATTTTATTTCTGCTCTCCATGCAAAGAACAGGGTGACTCTGTAGTTTTGCAGGTGAAGTACCCAAATCTAGCTAACTAAGACTGTCAAAACCTATAAAATAGCTTTACTTTTGTTAGTCCTGCTCCAGCAAGCAGAGAGGCCAGACTCATGGAGTTCAGATGCTTTAAACAGGCTGCAGCATTAAATAAGAGTGGATCTGTGAGAAAGTGAAGCAGATGAAAGTTGCTAGCAGCTCTTGGGACCTTTAGAGTTTGCCAGCATTCACAATGCTCTTACAAAACAGAGATTATAAAGCACCATCATTAAGTTTTGAGTCCAAACAGCGTGTCTTACCCTAACCCTTCATCTCTTTGAAAGAAAGTGAAGGGAAGCTGTCTCAAGGGGTTAGGGCATATCAGTAAAAAGGAATGTTTTCAGTTTTCAGGAACTGAAGTCTAAAAGCATCAATTCTGCTGAAATTTACATTGTACTTTGACCTTTTCCCTCCCCTCCATCTCCTTGTTCAAGTCACTCAATTCAAACTAGAGATGGAGCCAAACATTCCTTTTTTCTTTTAAACCTAAATCTAGACCTGGATTCAAAATTTGCTAATGGTATATATAAAAAACTCTAGAATTGAAAAAAAACAACCCACATTTCAGTTATTTGGAGGGAAAGGCTAACGATAATCTAGTCTTCCCCACAAAGCACCCAATAGCATGCTAGTATCTTCTCAGAAACAGGTAAAAAAATATTGCAAGGTCTTTGAGACAGATTTAGTGTAAATTCTACATGATATAAGTGAGGGTCAAAAATGGTCAAGAAGTGGAGAAGGAGAAAAAGGATAAGAGTATTAATACTAAGAGCACAAGTATTAAGCAATTTATATACATTAGAGGTACCTAGAGAATTTTTTAAAACAAAATAACAGATAAAATGAAAAAGAAAATAAGCCTTGTTTTTGTCTATTTTCCACTGATAATTTTAAGTTTTAAGGAAAATTCAAAAACCAAAATATTGCCCCCCAAATGAAATATTTTTGTTTGAGGATGCACTGTAGAGATTCATGGGAGCTGTACTTCAGAATACCCATATTCCGATCTTTCCCTACAGGGTGGGCTCCTGGGCCAGGCTACATATCCCTTGATTCACCATGGAATAAATACTTCCTTGGTTAGCCTCACAGTATATCAGAAAAATCCTAGAGCTTTAGTATGGAAACAAAGTATGTCTAGGGAGGCTGTCCCCTTGAAGAGAATGGGAATATATGGCAACCAGGATACAACTCCTATGGCTACGTCTACACTTGAAAAGTTAGGTCGACTTTATGAAGTCGACTTAATGTCAACCTTATTAAGTCAATTTAACAAAAGTCAACTTAACTTTTCAAGTGTAGACGTGGCCCCTTTTTGACCTTATTAAGTCAACTTAACATTTTAAGTTGACTTAACAAGCTCCACCAAGGCACTAATCCCCGTCTCCACTGGCTTAATAAAGTCAACTTAAGCGCTAGTTCGAATTAAAATGCGGTGTTATTAATTAGAACTAACTTTTCCTTAATTCAATTTAAGGTGCAGCTTAAGTCGACTTAAAGAAAGTTGAGTGTAGACGCGGAGTATTTTAAGTCGATTTAAGCGTCCTTAAGTCAACTTAATTTGTAAGTGTAGACGCACCCTATGAGACACTGCAACGGTATTTCTGAATTGAAATATTTTGAGTTTAGGCTGAAAATCAAAACCATTTTAATTTCCAAGTGTTCAGTCTTTGCTGAAATTTGAAATTTTCTATGGAATCCAGACATTTCTCATCACAAATATCATTCTGTCAGTAACATGATTTTCCCCTAAAAACAGTTAATAGAACATTTTTAATCAGACGAGTAATCACTAATGCAGTAAAGTTAAACATTATCTCACATTGTGATTGGCAACTAGCACATCAAAGCCTTTGAAGATAGCTAAAATATCCTACAGCTCTGATGATAGCTGGTGTAGAAGGTGGATTTAGGAATGGGATTTTATATTATTGAGTTTATGTAGTTATAGAAATAGTGGCTTGTTAGGGTAGGCCCAAGCCTGAACCAGTTTTCAAAGACCTTAGCATACAACTCACATGAACCAATGCCAGAACTCAGACGCCATATAGTCTGCCTCAGCAACCTTGGAAACTTACAGTGTTACAAGGAATACCCTGCACATAGCGTGTGAAAACCAAGGGCTATGTTGCAAAGCCTTGTAATGGCTATGTTGCAAAGATTTGGCCCTGCTTAGAGCGTATGGGAACTGATAGCTATGTTGCAGATGTGTAAAAGCGTATGGGAGCCAAGGGGCATTGTTACAAAGAGTGTAAAAGCGTATGGGAACCAAGGGGCCATGTTGCAAAGACGTGGGACCCTCTGAGAAAGCAGGAGGGGAATGGGAGGCACAAAACTCTATAAATATTAGTCCCAAAGATGGGGAGGGAGACAGTAGGCTGGACATGACTCAAGATGCCCCGTGGCTCCGGCTACGACAGCAAGTGGGGTCTGTCCATAGCCAAAAACAAAAAAAGGTCAGTGCCTGGTCTTAAAAGTGACTGGACTGGCATGTAGGCCCGAGCTCATCAAAAAAAGGTCAGCACCTGATCCCCGATAGTGGCGAGACTGACACGTTGGTAAAAAGTTCGGTAAGTATCAAGTAATCACCAACAGGCCTCGGTTAACACTGGTTTAATAGTAGCTACAGGTATAGAAAATATTAGTAACAGTAAAGGTAACAAAAGTATTTAGCACCCCAGGTCCTGGTGTTAAAGCTAAAATAGGTTAGCACCCTCACCCCTAAAAGTTTGGGGTGGTAAGTATAAGGTTAGGAAACAAGCAGTTTAGCACCCCAGCCTGAAAGTACAGATAAATAGCCTGCCATCCCCTTTGAAGCTAAGGGCAAGTGCAAAGTAATAAAAATAGTTTTAGTAATTAAATAGTTAATAATGCACATTTACTTTGATTTGTAAGGCCTGCTGCAGCACAATAATATTATTAGCATAACAATAAAGTTTTTAATCTTGCAAGCTAAAAAAAGTGTACACTTACAACAAAAAAAAGTGCATAAGTGGTGTTGTACTCATAATAATCTGCAATAAACATTTTATGCTTATAACTCTCCTGATTCCATTCCTATTTTCCCTAATGTTGTTAATCCCCAGTGCCCGTTTACCCCCCTTATTTTTCCCCTTATGGAAACAGTATTCAATTCCTATACTAATCACGTGGGTTATCA
Source organism: Pelusios castaneus (assembly GCA_007922175.1). NCBI lineage: Eukaryota > Metazoa > Chordata > Testudines > Pelomedusidae > Pelusios > Pelusios castaneus. The sequence goes on from ML685831.1 coordinate 709,851, forward strand.
GCTGGCTCGGTTTAACCCTTTATAATCTGGTTCCCTTGACTACCTGTAAATGCCTCCTCTCCATCAAATCAAGGCCGGGCTATTATCCCGGTAAAAAAAGAACCTGTTGTCCAAGCGCGCCCCTCAATAAATACCACCCCGAGGGTAAATAGTACTATGCAGCTGGAATTTTTGGAATGGAATTCTGAACAAACATGAATTCAGAGACCTCATCGGGGCTAAATGTGGTAATAAGTCTGAGCCCCAGGTGAGCTTTTGACATCATTCTTAGCATATTAATTAACACTTCTCTTCCTTCCAGCAGTAGCTAGTTTTACACAGATTCTCTTATTATCTAAATTGAGATTATAGTAATAATAAACATTTAACTTTCTCTCAGTTATCTGAAGCTGTTTTCGACCTCTAATTGAAACACTCTTACTTCACCTATTGTGCTTCCTTTAATATCACTACCTGACTTTCATTGTGTTCATAATTCCTACTATGATTGTATATCATATTTAATACAAAGTTTAAAATATCTTTAATTGTGAAATTTTTATAGTTTTATATGCAACAGGTACAGTAAATTAATGTTGCCTCCCAAAGGACATGTGCTAATTCAATATTCAAAGCTATGCAGAATATTATTATGGTACTAAGGATGTTCATTTATAATGCAACAAATATTTTGTTTACTTGCTCAGTACTGATCATTTGAAATAATTATAACAGCCAGTGTGTTCTGTGGAACAGCAGGAACAAAATTATATAATGAATATTTCCTTCCATTGTTATTTGAAAATAACACTTGAAAGTTAAGTTTATGAGTAATGTACTTGATTAATAAATACAAAAAATTTTAGAAAGCTAACTAAAAAACAAAATCCCTCAACTTTTCTCTCTTTATGTTGTTTATTTTTTCAGATTTAATGTTCAATTTCTATGTTTGGGTTTCCACCATTCAGCAGAAAGTATACATTAGGGATGGGACAAAACTGAAATTTAAAATCTGAACCCATTCCAAAATTCAGTTGGGCACAAATTGACAAAATCCAAATCAGTGACCGTGGTTCCATTTCAGAACTAAATCTCTGGAGGAGCGTTTCTCAGTTCCAGTTTGAAGTCTGCCAAAACCACCTGGAATCTTATTTATTTTCTTCACACTAGTCATGATTTTTAGATCTCTGTCATAACCATGCTAAATTATCTCTTACTCAAGCTGAAAAGTCCCTTTTTTCCTGGTTTGCAAAAAACTATAGTATTATTATTTGTGCTGCTGTTGTGCCTTGGGCCCTAATCATGGACCAGGGCCTTCTGTGTTAGGTGTTGTACAAATGTAGATCAAATAGACAGTTCCTGTCCCAAAGAACTTACAATTTAAGTATAAGACAAGAGATAACAGTTGAATACAGACAGATGGGGAAGTACACAAAAACAATGAGAGAATACTGGTCAACATGGTGGGTGGAAAAGCAACAGCTTACCATTTTCAATTTTTTTTGTAGACATCAGGGCAAAGAAGAATTTTGAGGAAGCTTTCGAAGGTGGATAAGGAGATAGCTTTGTGGATGTTAATAGGACGCTCCTCCCACACTAAGCGGCAGCATGGGAGCAAGCATGAAGATGGTTGTTTGACAATATAGCAACTACGAGATGGAAGCTGGCATCATGCACCAATCAGAGGAAAGAGCTAACATTTCACTAATGAATGAGAGACAATAGGTTGGGTGGCAATACACCATTAAGGGCCTTGAAATTGAAAACAAGCAGCTTACATTTGGTGGGGCAGAGAAAGGGGAACCAGTAGAGGGTTGCAAAGAGAGGAGTGATATGGTCGCAGCAATGATCTAGGAATGCATGTTCTTTTTCCCTTCTATAAAAGCTTTCCATAAGGATAACTCGCTTGCCTGAGGTTCTCAGAGTTCAGATCTACAGTTTTGGGTCAACTCATTGCAGTAATAGGAGCCAACCATAACAATTAGATCTAGATCTAAGTGTGTATTCTGAAAAGCATGATAGAATAGGGGTGTAAGGATCAGGAATTATTCATTTGGGCCCATCTCTTATTATTATAGTTATACAGTTTCATGCCACTCATGCTATAAACTCCACCTACAATTGCCATCATTGTCCTATCTTCTAAAGGGAATGTGGGATCCTTGGCATTGCAGCAGATGCACATTTTAAAAGTGCACATCAATTATTTTAAATCTTGGAGGGTGCGTCTACACTAGTAAATTAAGTCGACTTAAGCATGTTTAAGTCAACTTAATTTACTCTGCGTCCACACTGGAGTTTGCTTAAGTCGACTTAAGGAAATTTATAATCGACTCTATAAAACCTACTATAAAGTTGACTTTAATGCTTAAATCAACTTCTTAAGTCGACTTAAGCAGTGTGGACACCCTAAGTCGACTTAGTCAACTTAGGGCAATGGGGGAAGGGAGCCCCTGCTCCCTCCCAGCTGGGACCCGAGCGGTCCTGGCCAAAGGGAGCCCCATGCTCCCTTCTAGCCAAGACCGAGCGGTCCCAGCAAGAAGGGACCGCGGGGGTTCCTTCTCTCCAGGACCCCCGTGGGTCCCAGCAAGAAGAGAGCGTGGGCTCCTTTCTGCCGGGACCCCAGAGGTCTGGGCCAGAATGGAACCCTGCAGCTCCCTTTTGGCTGGGACTACGCTCTAGCTCCCGGGAAGTCTCCAAGACAGAAGGGAAGGGAGCCGAGCGGTCCGGGGCAGAAGGGAGCTCCACTCTCCAGGGCTTGTGGGGCTGGTTCTCCCTGGACCTAACTAGTCAACTTAGAGAGTCTAGTATAGACTCTCTAAGTCCAGTTAGTAAGGCCTACTTTAAGTCGAATTAGGAGTCCTGTGTGGACTCTGTAAGTCGACTTAATAAGGTCGACTTAAAGTCGACTTATTAAAGTCGACTTATTTAAGTAGACCTAAATCCCTAAGGATAGACATAGCTGGAGACCCTTCAGCTATTTCCGCTTCCCACACAGGCTCTCAAGAGCAGAGTAATTACTCATGAAATTTGGGAGGCTGTTGATTGAAAGCCCTATAACGTTCCTCTTGGAATAGGTGAGGAACTATTTTTTATTATTTGTTTTGTAAAGGAAAGCACCTTGTTACCAGGGATGACACCTTTCAGTCTCAAGTGCATCCAGCCTGAGATCTTTATCAAAACATCATTTTTTCAACATGCTAAGCTCTAATTAAACCACAGTGGGCAACTTTCTACTAGGTATTAAACCAAGACATCTAAAACAATCTATCACATTCAAGTATATATTATTTGATGAACCTGTTTTGATTTCTTTTCAGAGTAGGTATGAGTTAACTGTTCCTCTGATGCTATAAATGATGATAAAGTAAAAATGAGAGACTAGCTACAGCCTTGAACATGAATCGTAAAAAAGATGTAGCCACTGCCTGGAGCATACTGCAGGTACTACCACTACAGTCTGGCAATGTGTAGAATCAAAACAGAGTAAAAACTCAATGAGAAGATAATCTCTCCTCTTGTATAACTGATTCAGCACTCTGTCTTTGATGGGGGTGGGGAAGGAAAGTGAAATGTTTAGAACAGGTAAAGGAAATTCTATCTATACCTCTGTCTTACAGTTACATGGCCACCTATCACTACACCTTTTATATAAAATCAATAATTTTCGTGGATTTCATGGACCAGGACTTCCTCTGTGCCAGCATCTTGCCACATCCACATCCCTTTTATATACCTACTTCCAGGGAGACACCACAAGAAAGGAATCCAGAAGTTAATTAGCATGGTCTTGAAAATACTGGAAGCTTCTGGGGTGCATCTACACTGGCAACTTAAGTCAACTTAATAACAGCTGAAGTTGACATGATAACACCACCTCTGAAGGTCGACTTAAGCCTTAAGTCAACTTCTTAAGTCGACTTAAAGCCAGTGTGGATGGCTATGTCTACTGTTAAGTCGACTTAACAAGGTCGACCTAGATCGCCTTAAAGTGTAGCCACTCTGTTAAGTCGACTTAAAGTTGACCTTGTTAAGTCGACTTAACAGAGTCAACTTAACTTTATAAGTGTAGACATAGCCCTGGAGTCTTGTATAGAGGCTGCTTCCCCTAGACTTAATACGGGTTGAACTGAATTGGTGGTACAACACAGGCATTTTGGTAAAATTCAAGGCCATTGTGTCCCAGTCTAGCAGAACACAAATGTTTAAGGGAGACACTGTGGTATGGTGGACTCAAATGAAACCTGGAGTCTGTTCCCCCACTCTGCCTCTGACCTGCTTTATGATCTTAAGAAAATTATTTAGACTCTTTTGTTTCCTCTCCTGCCATTTGTCAGTCTTGTCTATTTAAATTGTAAGTTCTTCTGTGCAGGAACTGTCTCTCACTATGTGTTTTTACAGTGCCTGGCACAAAAGGTTTCTGATAGCATGTCTCTATGAGCTAGTGTAACACTAAATATAATTAAGTAAAACAAAATGAGGTACAAATGTATCCCTTTTAGCTTTAGAAAAACTGATGATCAATGACCTCTGTTTTGCCGGTTGCTATTTTGGAAAAACAGAAGCATAGCTAGCCACTTCATTAAGGTATGGTTAACAAGGCTTCTCTATTTCCAAGACAGCAATTAGTGCAACAAAGGGAATTACCCATCATTTTCATCAGTACCTTTCACCCTTAGTTATAATTTTTAAGTCTGAATATAAATATGGGTGATAGGATATAGGGCCCTTAAAAGATATGATTTATGACTGTCCTGAAACCTAGTATGTTTCAGATCTCTGAGTTCTAAGAATTCTTTCACCTATACCAAGATGCTCATGGATGGAATGTGCAACTAAATGCAGCTCTTTTAGGCTTGAATCTCATTTTGCAGTGCCATTATTTCTATAGAGGTCAGTCTGGGTTCACTTTCATTCAAAATAGCCCTGCATTTAAGTACAAACCTTGGAATGTAAACTTTCAAAATGTAGAGTGCAAAATTTAATTCAGAAAATTAATTCAGAAAAGGATTATTTTGCACCAAAGTATAAGAAAAGTAAAGGTGGTTTCCATATTTTAAAGAAAAGCTGCAAAAATGACTTGAAAAATAAGCTATGAAGTGGGCCATTATGATTGCAAATATTTTTTCAAGGAATATTGCCAATTTTTGTGTCACTAATAAAAATTCAATTTAAGATACAGATTTTATTAGCAAGAGGAGGATTTTATGCAACTAGGACTAATTCAATGTTTTTAAGATGACTGTGCACCCTCACAGAGATTTCAAACAGTGCGCTAATATCAACATATGCTCCATTTTAATAATCACTACCCCACCTCCCGTATTCTTATGGCCAGATCTTCAGAAGTATCAACAGACTGAAATATTCTGAAAATCTGGCACCACATGTCAATGCCTAAATGGAAGCTGAACTCTTTTGGAAATCTGGCCTTTGCCTAATTTGAGGTTGTTCACACCAATTTACAACTGATTTACACTAGTAAGTGAGATCACAGTCATGCCCTTCAATCTTCACATCTTTTCTCTCTCCAGGATTTAAAAAAGATACATTAGAAAAGGGACAAGAAAACTAGAGCAAAATGCCTCTAAGGAATAAATTTTTTGGATAGTGTGATTTTAGAAGGAATATTGAGAAGAAAAGGATGTCTATTTAAGGAGAAAGCATTTGCTGTAAAACCATGGTAAAAATGAAAAGTCTTAACAGTTCATATGTATACAATGTTTTGCTTTAGAAAGCAAGAGTCTCTGAAATAGTGCATAAAAAGTGTGGTGTAACAAATACCATCTTAATAAATGCATCCTGTTCTCAGAAGTTATATTAATTTTTAATAGGGGGTTGGACTAGATGACCTCGTGAGGTCCCTTCCATCCCTATTATTCTATGATTCTATGAAATCCTGGTAAACAACCAAAATGCTAACTAAAGCTACACGCAACACACTTCTCCTTAGTTGACTGTATTTATTTTCTGGGTTTATGGGTAGTCCATGGATACAGAGAGGATAACTATAGAAAAATCATAGATATTCCTTACTTTGTTTTGCTTTCCCCATAGCATTACAGAACAAACAGTACATGAAGAACTGTGGTACATAAACAGACATTTATTGGCTAGGAAACACACTATCAAATATGCAGACCAGAGAGAATGTCACCCAGCAGAATAAAATAAAGGACTTCTAATCATGAGATATTTTGCTTGGCTTTGGTTTCACTCTTAGAGCAGGTCTTCACTGACGTCAGCAAATCTGAACTTCTTTATCGACTGCTCGGATCAGTGGGTGTATCTCAATTCTACTACCACCGAAAAGGGCAGACCTGCCCTTAGATGTTTATACATACTGCATATGCAAGTCCTAATGAGGTCAGGTCCCTACTACTGTAGTCAAAAGGAGTTTTGCCTCTATTAGGACTGACTGGTTGGGTCCGGGATAAATTTTCCTCCATTCTTTCCTTCTTTTGGGGCCTCATTACCTCTTTCACAAAAGTCTTCATGAAGGCTCTCTTTTTCTGCAGCTGCTCAGCTACCTTGTGCGCCGTTGCCCTGGCCCCCAGAAAGTGCAGTTTCAAGAAACTATAATGGGTTTTCCTAAGGCCATTTTTTTGCAACCACTCTCAAGTTGTTTCCATAATGAGGAGTTAATGCATCCTGCAGTGACTTACCACCAGCTTTTCTGGGGTGGATGCTGAATCTCTTTCCCTGCTTCCTAACAATCCTTTCCCCAAATGAGAACTTCCAGTCCCAGGCAGGCCTGTCTTTGTAGTCCTGGAAAGGGAAGAAAAGTGCCAGAAAGGCAAGCTGTCAACTTTCACCCAGGCGCAGGATAAGGAAAAGCAATTCAGTGGGTTCTTTCCATCCGGGCAATATTGAGGGTATGATCAAGACTCTAGTTATTCACTTTTCCTTTATCCTGCCCTGTACCTTCTCTCATATTTTCTCTCTGATCCCCAAAAAACCTGTTATTTAAATTTATTCAGCCGCTATAACCCACGTTATCTGTTTGACTTAAATTCTCCAATTTCAACTCTTGTCCATTTGAAATGTTCAATTTAACCTACTTTTCATTTCCCTTGAAAATACACAGATTTATCCCCGAAAGGACAAAGTTTCATTTCTTTTGTCACAAATATGTGGGAGAGAAAAGATAGGGTAAAGGAAAAATAAGAGATACAGTGTCAGTCAAAGTTTCATAGCTAATGGTTGTGCCTAGGAAAATTAAAGTTTTAAATGGAAATTTGGCCTTATGCTTCCAGTAAGGTGACAACAGAAGATTAATCTATGCAGTCCCACAATGTGATTAACTAATCCAGTCTTTGTGCATGGAGGGTTTGGGGGGGGGGAGGGAGAAGGAGAGGAGGCGCTAAACATTTGTAACGTAATCACTCATGATAATCAGTAAAATATGAATACTTTACATAGTAATTTAATAATTGTGGCTGCAAACAGAACCCATCTTTAATTGCTAGTTTGACCAGGCCCAAATTGAGTTTCTCTTTGTAAATCTTATTACAATTAATCAAATAAATTTATACATCTAGCTTACTTCTTTCTTTCACCCTGACTCCAATTATGTCTACACTGAAAGAGGTAAATTTGCTGCTGACAGATCAATTTATCTGGTTCAATTGAGTGACAATAAAGACATACTCAATCAATCTACAAGTCTATCTATTAAAACTTCCTTCTCAGGTAGCATAGTGATGGGAACGCATTTCCTGTGGGAGCAGTAAAATGGAGATGGCTCATAGAAGGAAAGCTATGAAGTTGACTGACGTTACAGAAGCTTCTCTGTGTAGCTTGCATAATTCCCATTGATGGTCGCTGAATTTTGCCGGCAGCGTAGACTTGGCCTGCTACTGGCATAGGTCCTGGTGCAGATCTCTGAGGGTAGAAAGTCTGCCCAGCAGAAGATGGTGGAGTTGTAAAACAGATAAAACCTCCCTTCAGATGGGCAGTAGGTGGAATACAAAGCCAGCAGAGACTCTGAAATGTGTGGGGCTGGTCAGGAAAGGAGAGTGTCAACGGACTTCTGAAGAATGCACTTAATGAGCGCTCCTTTTCAGCAGCTCCCACCAGAGAAACACCCAGCATAATTTAAATCTATCTCTATCTTTTTCTCATTAGTAATGTGAATAAGGGGACCAATGGAAACACTGCTTGATTTCCCTTGGAAATCATCCCTCTTTCACATTTAGGGCTTTGCTGGCTAAGGCAGTGTATGTTAAACTTTCCTTCTCCAGCTTTAGTGACTCAAACCTAGAACCGTAAGTGATGGTGGCCCCAACCTAGGAAACAGTCATGTACAAGCTTAAATTTTCCTCATGGAAGTAGTCTACTGAAGTTAATGGGACCACTCAAGTAAGTAATATTAAGTGTATGTGTAGGTGTTTATGGGATCATAGCTGAGTATGGGATAGGTATAAAAAAATTGTAGCTCTGTGAACTGATTTATGACAATTTGCTTTCTTTGACAATGAATAATTTCCCTGAAAAGAAAGACAGAAGTCAGTCAATAAGTACCGCTGCACCTTTATCATGAGACTCTCTGCATTCTGCTATACTCCATACCAATTTTTCTCTCCACTGTCAGAAGACAAAAGTTAATTTATGGTTCTAATTACCACTGCTCAAACTGACTATTTAAAACACAATATCAGGTCAGTATACCATATAGCACATTACAGTACAATACAGCTTCTGTTGTATTCAGATAGCTGGTGCAGGTGAATTAGGAAAATAAAAAAAAAGCCAAATAGGCAATTGTTAAAAATAGATTGTCTGTTTTTGGGGTAGCTGCCCTCCATTTTCCAGTAATTTCATTGTACCAGTAACTGCAAATTTGTAGGATACAGCAACCTCCTTTTGGAACTACAAGGTATAATTCACCACGGGGACTCTGGTTGTAAAAATTCTAAAGATCTCTCCAATGTGCATAATAAATAATATCAATAATAATAATAAAAACACAGATCAGTGAGCCAAAGGATAACAGAAACAAGTCTCTGGCACCAGCGGCTAATCTCAGACTTTACGATAATGTTCTGAGAAGAGAAATAATGATCCCTTTTCAGTTAAAAGAAATCACACTATTTACTATTATTAAATATAGCTCAAAAGGGAAACAATCAAAATGGGTTCTAGAAACATTCATTGTCAGCCCCCAGAGGCAGACTATGATTAGAATTTGTCCTTCATCCTATTCAAAAGCATTAAAGGCATTAGTATTTTATAAGATGATGGATGCCCCCAAATCTGAAGGCTGAAAGACCATATTTTCTCATGGTGTAAAAGGTCACAGCTCCCATAAAGAATCACCCATTTGGACCAGGAGAGAATTTACCGCTAAACTCCTCTATTTATCCACAAAATATTTTTGGTTAACCAAGTTATCATTTATTATTATCTGCATTACTGTAGCAGCTAGGGGCTCTTAGCAGAGACCAGGTACCAGGCAACCTGGATAAGGGTGTTCTAATTACCTAGTGGTCAGAGCAGGTACTGGGAACCAAGTGTTGGAACCCAGATCTCACATCAGGGTAAGAGTCAGTAGTCGGAAGCCAGAGCCAAAGGTCAAACCAGAGGACAGGAACTGGTGCAAGAAAGGTACCAGGCAAGGAGGGGTCAAAAGGCAGGGGCAGGACCAGGCCAACCTGGATTCAAGGCAGGTACAAGGTAACACAGGAGTAGTCACACTGAGGACTAGGTCCCTACCAATTTCACTACCTTGAAAAACGTGTCCTTTCCCCAGGTGAGAAGTGACAGCTGGAGGGGCTGAGCAGGTAGGGTGGTAGTATGGACTCAGCAGTGGGGGGGTGGGGGAGGAGAGGATGGATGCATGTAATGGTACCCATATGCCTAAAACAGGCTAGCTCTTTAAGAGACCCATTGAGGGTGGGTTACTGTTGCCGGGCTGATTAGCTACCACAACCAGAAACTTCTGGAAACAGGGAGTGTGGTAGCATTTTGAGCATAAGAGCAGCAGACTATGCAGACAGCAGGCAGGAACTTCAGTGAGAAGAGCCCATGTGCTCAGTGTTCATGAAAGAAGCTGAGCCAGGAGTGAACAGTAAGATGTTTTCTCACTCCTATGGAGTCTTCTGCAGCAGACTTTGTGTGCATGCATATGGGACTGAGTGCTGGTTAACCGGATGGTGCTGGTTCCAGAAGAGAAAGAAAAGCCTGCGTGGAATTCTACTGAAGATTCCTGCAGCCAAAGAAGAAGAGGATAAATCCTTCTTTCCACTCAAGCCTTTGGACTTGACCAGAGACTGTAGCTGAGATTTGTTAAGGTGCTGTTATGAGTACCCCATAAAATGGCCTCCACCTCCCTTGTGATATAAAGTCATAAGATGCTGTTTACCAGATACTCTCCCCAGGTCACATAGAGACTGTTTACCAGATATTCTCCCCAGGTCACATAGAGAGTGTTTACCAGATACTCTCCCCAGGTCACGTAGAGAACTCATGGCTGCTAGTCTTGTGACCATCAACATGCTTTATTCGGACCCTGATTCGCTCTCAGCCAGCTCCCAAAGGGGTGGGTCATCCCCCTCGCCCATGTGAGGGCATCTGGAGGGCAAGTCAATCATGGCTGCTCTGGCCCCCCCCAGGGGTGTAGAAGGCTCTGACCTGGAACCTAGAGAGCTGGTGAAAATTCCTTTGCCCAAATAAGGACAGGAGGAACTGGGCAGCCTTTCGCCCCACTTGCTACTGCAGCGAAATCTGACCAATCACAGCCCTCGGCAGGAAGCAGTGGCCTAGGCCATGAAAGCTACCATGCCGCATGGAGCAGAGAGAGTCTCCTCGAGTTAACTGCTAGGCCTGATCACCCTGCAGTAGGAGTCCTCCCGAGAGTGCCGGCCCGAGTCGATTTTAACCTCCACCTTAAGACGTCATGCTGTTGCTAATCACCTGCCTGATAGTCATGGTACGTATGTGACCCCGAGTTATCCCCCACGTTTACTTCTCATGGTTGTTTCCCTTCCCTTTAAATGTATATAGTTGAATATGAATAACTCTGCTACCTCAGTTTTAACCCAAGGTATTACAATTGGTGTAGGTTTGGGGATTATTGTTATGCTTATTGTTTTATGTATTGGATTCTGTCTCTTTATACTTTGTCTCCGGACTATCAAGAGAGTCCAGGAGGAGGGATTATTCTGAAAGTTTTATTCCTGTGTAAATCATTGTATGTTAAACTGTTGGGTAATCATCTGGGGTTATCTTGTTACCTGTGAAGCTGACTTCCGAGTCTAGCTCGGCTAGCAGCACAACTGTTAACCCTTTGCGCCCCAAAGAGGGAGACTAATAAAGTTTATTATTTTTGGCCACCACTTTAAGTTTCCAGGAGCCTTCCTTCTCCCATCCTTTACCTACTGCGAACAAGATTTTGGATGAACTCCACCTAGACTTTGGGCGTGCGTCTACACTTGTAAATTAAGTCGACTTAAGCTTGCTTAAGTCGACTTAATTTACTCTGTGTCTACACTACACTTTCCTTAAGTCGACTTAAGCAAACTGCTTAAGTCGACATAAGGAAAATAAAGTCGACCTAATGAAAATTAAGTCGACTTTATTAAACCTACTTTTAATATAACTTTAGGGTTAAGTCAACTTCCTAAAGTTGACTTAAGCCAGTGTAGACCTGGAGGAGTCCTAAGTCGACTTAAAGTCGACTTAGGGCTCTCCAGGACTCTCCCACTGCCGACATGGAGCCTGGCATGCCCCCCCCCAAAGGGCAGGGCAGAGCCCTACCCACCCTGCCCCTATGCCCTGCCAGGGTCTCCCTTTACCCCATTGTACCCAGGTACAATGGGGCAAAGGCTGAGCCCCCTGGCACTGGGCAAGGAGTGCACCACCGCCACCGTGGACCTGCCCAAGGTCCCCCTAGCCCCTACAAGTTGACCTAGGCATCCAGTGTGGACGCTCTAGGTTGACTTTGTAAGTTCCCCCCTAAGTCAACTTTAAATTTAAGTGTGGACATGCTAAGTCGACTTAGCTAAAGTCGACTTAAATTAACAAGTGTAGACATAGCCTGGGACTCTTGGGTATCTTTCTCATGGTGTTTCTGTGGGGACAGTTCTGTTTATATTCATTTTGTTTTCTTAGATAAGGTTTATTTAGTTAGTAGTTAATAAAGTTCATTGTTATGTTTGTTCTTAGTAGTATTTTAATGTGGGGTGGTAACTCTGAGCAATCTTTGCTGTAAGTCCCTTACAGACTGGATCCTGGGTCTCTAGCTGCTTCTCCATAGGAGTTGCTGTTTATTTTTGTTAGGCACTGGAGAAGGGCAATTGAATGAATTTCAGCCCGCCTGAAGGTTATACAATGAGTGATGGCAGGGGTGCTGAGTGGTGAGGCAAGATACTGCTGCGGGGAGGCCAAATGGGGAAAAGAGAATGTGGAAGACTGAATGGGAACCAAGCAGGGAGGTGGGCTGGTGGGGAGGGAATGGAGAAAGGGTGGGGCTTGGGGCAGAGCTAGGGTGGACTGTGGGTGGGAGCCATGGGTGAAAGAGGCAGGACAGGGAGCTAATGTCCTTGATGGGAAGCTTTCATTCCACCACCCATGGTCCAGACCATTTTTAAAATTGACGGACCCCTTAAAATCATTGGGCTTCTGGGCTATTGTCCATGTTGCAGTCCCTCTCCCTCATTGGTGGGCCTGCCCTTGGGACAGACTAAAATCGTTAGTGCTGGGAGACTACAGCAGTGGTTTTCAAACTTAGGGTCAGGATCCAGTACTTGGGTCACAGACCTTCAGATACTGGGCCACAGAGCCCCCTTTGCCACCACCAAAAAACTGGGATGCATTGCTCAAATTGGGTCATGGGCATAAATGATTTTTTTCAACTGGGTCCCGAGAAAAAAAGGTTGAAAACCACTGGACTACAGCACCCCCACTATGAATGAGGTTGACCTCTGTACTAGGATGAAAAGTAGGAGAAAAGCTCCTTGTACTCTCAGCTCTCTATGCCCTCCCCCATCAGTCATAGTGCCTCTGTCGTAATCTGTTCTCAAAGCTCTGTATCCCGTTATTAATTCCCTGACACCACAGTGAGTCCTTAACAGTTATGAACCATGATCTCAGCTGAAGTCAAATGAGCTATATCAGTTTAGGCTGTGATCCTGTACCATTTAAAGTCAGTGGTGTGATGCTGTCTGGATTTAGACGCTCATGTATTATATTATTTAGCATCCATATGTCAATAATTGTAATAATCCTTTGTGACATTCCCCTCCCAGAATCTGGTCCAATGTGCCGCAGTGACCCCTTGATCAGCACTCCTGAACCCCAACATGCCAGGTGACTACTCACTCCTGAGTCAGTTAACATCAGCCTCACGTGTGTAATCAGTCCCTGGCAGTGGGTGTGTGTCCTCTGGCCACTCAGGGGATGGTTCCCCAGCGAGCACTCCCAGCCTCCAGATACCACACTAGGAACGTCCATCCTACAGGGATCAGGGCCCCTCCCCAATTGCTTTTAGGCACCTAAAGCATAAAAATATTAAAATTCAATAGAATTTAAAATGTAGTAAAGTGAAAGCAATACCCTTTTAAAAGATGATTTAAATCATTCCATACCAAAGGCTGCATTCTATCTTTCCTTGACTTGTCAAAAAGGCTGTATCCTACTCCATCAAATCTGCTGTGATTATATCCTCTCTTCAAGGTTCTATAATTTGGCCATACACATTTGCTCTGGGGCTGAATTTATGTCAAATAAGTGCTCAGCCTAGAAACAATTTGGGCTTTGGCTTGTGAAACAGATGTACCCTTGGGCACTTTAACCTATCTATGAAAATGCTCCCATAAGTTTTCTAAAATGCCATGTTAGCTAGCCATGAATCAAAGCCAGATTCTGGCCTCTGTAATACCAGTGGGAATCCAGGAGTGACTTCAGTGGAGAGGCTGATGATTTAAATTGGTGCAGTTTAAGATCAAAATTTAGACTGTTATCTCTTGAACTAACTTCAGAGATAAATATTCCTGTAGTAACATTTTAAGTTTAATTATATGGCCTTTTTTTCCCCTTTTGAATCAGTGAAGTTAAGAAGGTAAATCTACCTCTTCTTATACATTTGCTATTTCATTAGTTTTTTCCTAAAATAAATAATAGTAAGAAATACAACTTTCTGTTGACATGTTCTTCTTTAATAAACCTTTAAAAAACTAACTATTCAAAGTTCTGTGATGTAAAATTGTTATTTCTGCATCTTGTTCTAAAATACAATGGTGATTATCAGCTGGGTAGAATGTTAAGAGAGAATTCAATCCAAATGGCTCCTATATGGAGCAGTGCATTAAATATTTGGAAATGCTCAGCAAACGTCAATTAAAACTAGAATGTAAGTCCATTGGGGCAAGGACCGTGTTTCTTGTTGAGAATACAGTATTTAGCACAATGGGCATTTCATTGAGGGTTCCTAGTCTCTACCCCAATACAATACCAATATCACCCATAAACATGGCCTTGATTCTGATCTTATGCTCTGTTGGCTTTAATTGAGTTCTTCGGTGTAAATGAGACCTATATACTTCTTCCTCTAACCCTGACCCCATTTTTATTTTATAGCAGCAGAAATGACTGTGACAAAAGGTATTTTTCAATGGATCTCTGTTGTGTTCTTCACCATCACTACAGCCTCGGGAAATGCAGCAACATTTCTTCAAAGTACTTATGCTGGGACTTTGGTGCTTCAAAGTGATTTATCTGTACAAAGGTAGTGTCTGATAATATATTCTGCCAATGTACCCTGTACATTTAGCAGCATTCAAGTGGTTAAATGACCAGCTATGTTTAATGGCTTTTGGCTGCACCTCAGGCCGTCAAACTTTCTCAGCTGGTAATTAATCCCTGGGAAATGCCATGAAGCTTGATCATTATTACTTAAATGTACAATTAGGGATTTCCTGTACAGTGTTGTCTGCTGAAAAATAATAAGGGTTGGTAAGAGTTTGCAAGCATTAGGGTGAACATGCAAGTTCAATTCATTGCAGATTTGTAATTTCATGACCCAATGCCATAAACTCCGCCGCATTTGCTGGTAGCACAGTGGCTGCTAAACTGGTTACTGCTGAGTAGTGCACTTCTGAAAGCTTCCCACTCTGCTATCTCCACTTTATTTCTCATCCTCTTCATATTCTTTCCCAAGAAATACGTGTGCTTTTCCCCATGTGTCCCTGTAGACTGTCCTCTATAATCCTGCATGACATGCAAGCTGTCATGTACATGGTAGGTTGCAAGGTCAGGCAACTCTACCAGATTTGAACGATCTGCAGTGCTTCCTTCCCTCAGAGATAAATGCCAGATGTATTCACTATAAGATCCTTTAATGCTCTGCCAGGTATGGCTGAGGTTAGCTAAAATAAGGTATGTTACATACAGGACCGCCAGGTGGCTGAACAGTGTAATATAATTTAGCATTCCATTACGCAAGCACTTTTAAGTTCCCACCTCCAAACCCATCTGTCTCACTAACAACAATTCACACTCTAGGGCTTCTTTTCTGCCTTCCCTCTGCCTTGACTCGTATGATTTCTCTGGGTGAAATAAACTCCAGTGCTGGATTTAAGTGATGTGTAGGCGGGGGCTAGGCTTTCACCCTCCCTCCACTTTGCTATGTCATGTGGCATCTAGCCTAGGGCTCTGTTCTCCAAGCTCTGATTATCTGTCATAGTACTTAACAGAGGACCACTTGTGATGGTATGCACTACATCTGGTAATCTGTGCTTGGAGGATCAGATTCCTAGATTGCTAGCTCATTGTGGCAGACACCATATCTTTATTCCTTCTGTAAAATGCCATGCAAATGTAAAGGTGTTGCCTGCAATTATTAAAGAGTAGTATTGTTTTGGCATTCAGTATAAATTGGGTTCTGTTGGCTGGGAGGACCTAACATATCTCAGTTCTCCTATATTCAGGGAGAGATAAAGAGGATAAGGCTTGGTTCAGTAATATATATTTAAAAGTCCCTAGATACAAGGGAAATGGTGGTTAAATTATTTGCACATGCAGTAGGATGTATTAGGCTCACACAAATGAATGAAATTAGGTTATGGCTTAAATAGATGGCTAAATCAGTGAGTATTGACTTATCTATCTATTCTATGCATCCCTAAATGGACTTCAGCTTTGGGAACTGTGAGCAAAATGTAAGATATCATCCGCTCCGGCACAGATTCATTTGGATGAAGAATTTTCTGTATGTTATTGGCTAAATTTTCATTGTTCTCAATGGGAACTGTGGGTGCTAAGTCCTTTCGAAAACCTAGCCACATAAGACATACTGGGTACAGAAAAATAACAGTTGTGCTGGCATCTGTTGACAGTGATTACATCTTGATAGATAGAAAGAAAGAACACTTTAACACACTTTTTGGAAGACTCTGTCTTCTGTCCTTTCCATCGCCAGTCCAATACTTTTGGTGAATGGCTTTGCTGGCATTAGCCTAAGTATGTAGGTCATTTATCACACAGGCTTTTTTCTAATGTTGATAATCTCATCGTATACTCTTTGAGCTCATTTGTAGCCTGCACTTTGAAATTGTACTTAGTGTACAAAGAAAAAACTCAGTCTGTGAGGCCAAATGACCACATATTCATTTATTTTTAGCATGCACATCTCCACGAAAAACTTCTATCTGATGCTGCATTTAAATTATCAAGAGTGCAAACTATTGAGTAGAGGAGAAAAAAATCTTTAGTCAAAATTTCTGCTAAAAACTGAATTATTTGCTCATTAGAAGAGCCCTAAATATAAGCCTCTTACCGTTCATTCAAGGCAACTGCTTTGGCACAATAGTATGAGGTGTCCAGAGGACCTATAATGATGTATTTTGTTGTCAGTAATCCATGTTTTAAAGGGTTTCGAAGAAGCACTCAAATATACAATGCACAGTCTCTTAGGTCATTAACACATACCTTAAGCAGTCTATATATATGTAAGATCCATTAGGGTTTATGAGCTCAACATTGTGCACACACTAAAGAGCCCATAGGGCAGGAAGTGTTAAGGTCTATCAAGTCAATAGTCCACATTTTAAAAAGTCACTAAAAGGTGGATTTATTCAACATTCTGGAAGAAGTGTGAATGGCCTGTTACAGGTGTAAGATGATCATAATGGTCTCTTCTGATCTTAAAGTCTATGAAACTATGAGCTTCTCTCTATACATTCAGTGCTTTGCAGTACATCTAGTGATGACTCTCTCCTGTTGGCATAATGAAACTACCTTTGGCTATGTCTACACTTGCACTTTTAAGTCGACATTAAGTAAGTCAACTTAGTTAAGTCGACTTAGTGTGTCTCCACTGAAAATTAAAGTCGACTTAAACGGGAACTTACAAAGTCGACCTAGAGCGTCCACACTGGATGCTCTAGGTCGACTTTGTGGGGCTAGGGGGACCTTGGGCAGGTCCACGGTGGTGGTGGGGGAGCACCCCCTGTGTACAATGGGACAAAGGGGGACAGGGACCCTGGCAGGGTAGAGCCCTGTGTGTGACGCTATCTGGATTTAGGGAAGCATTTATGATATTCTTTTGTATGGATATCTCATAAATGCTATAATCCATAGGAACTATGTCATGTTTGGTATCAATAGAAAGGTAGTAATTTGCTGGGAATGATTATATAGTTTATGCCTAGGAATTCTATTTTGATTAGAAGTTAAGAATTTGATGTTATGTCCATACTTTAACTTGTGTCAATCTGGACAAATGTCTTAGAGGGGAGGGTGTGAACAACCATTGTCTCCTTAATGTTTAGGAATTTTCCAGGTAGAATGGTCCCAGAGAGTATCCTGATGAGCCATTGAGGACATAAAGAATACAACCATTGTATCCTTAATGGCTCATCAGTTTACTTCCTGGGATCATATCACCTGGCAAATTCCTAAACATTAAGGAGACAATGGTTGTTCACACCCTCCCCTCTAAAACCTTTGTCCAGATTGACACAAGTTAAAGTATGGATATAACATCAAATTCTTAACTTCTAATCAAAATAGAATTCCTAGACATAAACTATATAATCATTCCCAGCAAATTACTACCTTTCTATTGATACCAAACATGACATAGTTCCTATGGATTATAGCATTTATGAGATATCCATAGAAAATAATATCATCAATGCTTCCCTAAATCCAGACAGTGTCACACTGTGCCCACATGCCCTGCCCTTTGGGGGGCATGCCAGGCTCCCCCTGTGCCTCCCCTGGCAGGGAGGGCATTGGTGTAGTCCTGGGGTAGCCCTAAGTCGACTTAGGGCTACCCCAGGGCTACACTGGCTTAATTCGACTTTAGAAAGTCGAATTAAGCCTTAGGTCGAGTAGAAAGGTGGTTTAATAAAGTCGACTTAATTTTCATCAAGTTGACTTTATTTTTCTTAAGTCGACTTAAGCAAGCTGCTTAAGTCGACTTTAGGAAACTGTAGTGTAGGCGCAGGGCACATTAAGTCGACTTAAGCCAAGCTTAAGTTGACTTAATTTGCCAGTGTAGACGCAGCCCTTGAGAGTGGCGATTGCTGTGTTGGTGGGAGAAGCTCTCTCACTGACATAGCACAATCCACACTGACGCGTATGTTGCTGTAACTCACATTGCTGGCGAGATGTAAGTTATGTGGAGATAAGTGGTAGTGTAGACAAAGCCTATGAGTCTATAAGCAGGATCATAGCCAACCACAGGTATTTGTGGTTGAGGGTAAGGACTACTGCCCACTTCTCTTGAGGTTTTGAAAAAAAAATGGTGTAAATCAGTGTAACTCTTCTCTGTCTATTTATACCAGATGGGGATCTGTCCTTTTGTTTTAGAGTCCCAGAACCTATTTTTGATTAAGAGAGTTTAGCTCCACAGAAATCCCTCTAACCTTATTTTCATTATCACTACACATTTTCAAACTGTTTAAATACTAGTAAGTGGTTCACCTGTGATCCAAAAATATGACTTCAATCTTGGCATTTCTCACATATAGATGAAATGTGTTTTAACTTGTTTTAAAAAAAACATAGAAATGAAATTATAAGAAGTGAGTTGATGTAGTAGGAAGGGCCACTGAAGAATTTATGGAATTCAGCTCTGAGACTGGTGCCCTTTGGAGATCAGATTAAGCTTAGTCTGACATGTTTTAGTACCTATGCATGATTTCTTCACTCCTTCCTCTGAGAGATGCGACTGCCCCAGATAATGGTCTCCTGAAAGGCCATGATGTGGATCTAACTTATTTAAGAAAGGATCTTTGATCCAAGGAGTAGAGAAGGGTATTGTTTCCTTTGTGGAACTTTGATATATTTCTTTAATTCATATATAAGGCACCAGATACAGTGGGTGCCATTGAAATGCATATAATAATACAACTAATTAAAATTAAAATTTAGTGTGTCAAATTATACTCCCTTAGGATTGGTCCCATGGGATGCACCTTAGAGAAGGGAAAACTATATACTTCTTTCAGGTGTCCTTCATATTCTTTTGATTTCCACAGAATAATTAGGGGCTGTATTGCCCTCAGCCTTTGGATCCAACGTGATCTGTAGTAAGCCCAAACCATCTACCTCACTGGTTCCCAACCTGTGGTACAGGGGCCAAAAGTGGTCCTTGGGGATTTTCAAAGTGGCCCTCAGATCCACTCATGCTGGCTGCAGAAGGTAGCCACCATCTAAGGACCCAGGTGAAGTCTGTTTCTGTGGGGATAAAAGACCAATGCAGGCTTTAGCTGTGGCCAAGGAGATGGGAGATCAGGGATCCCTTCCCTCTGGGTGTAGCAGGGAACATGCAAAGCACTTCACCTAGGTTCATAGGTGCTGGGGTCCCTGCTGTATGGGCGCATTGATCTTCCATCCTCCTGGCTGCAGAAGGGAGCCACTGCCTAGGCAGGGGCCCAAGTGGAGTGCATAGGGATACAGGACATGTGTGGTTTCCCTGCTGCATCCAGGGAGATGGGAGACCAGTGAGGAGGCAGCCTCCCCACTGAGCTCCTGCCATTTAACTCTGGTGTTGGTGGGGGTGGAGAGGGGACAGCTGCTGGTGGAGATTGGTGGCCCCTCAGGGTTATAAAGATGATATCTGTGACCGTCAAGCTAAAAAGGTTGGGAACTACTGATTTACCTGGAAGTCATGTGACTGTTATCTGCCCCAGACACCCCTTCAACTTTTCTTTATACGCAGAGAGCATGGCTGAGGTAATGTCTTTTATCAGACCATCTTCTATTGGGGTGAGAGACAAGCTTCCAAGCCAAATATGTGCTCATAAGCCCAATATGGCTTGGAAGCTTGTCTCCCTCTCACCAACAGAAGTTAGTCCAATAAAATATATTACTTAATCCTCCTTGTCTCTTAAATATCCTGGGATCCACATGGCTACCACTACTCTGCATATCCAAACAGCATGTCCGTATTTTCACTTCACTGCTAGGGTTTCCCATGCACTGCATTGAAGAGCACTTAATGTTTTTAAATAATGCCTACTGCCCTCCAGCCTCCTACTTATGTGAAGATCTCAGGCCCTGCAGAAGGCCATCCCTAAGACCCCAGGAAAGGTAGTGCTATGGGGCTGGCTGATTTCTTCTTATACATCTCAATCTGAGCCAGAACCAAACCTTAAATGACTCAGTACTGAAGATATCTTATCTGTAACTTCCATGCTTCTGAAGGAAAGCCCTAAGATCCCAGGAAATATTTCTAGATCCCAAATTCCCAGGAAAAAACACAAAATAAAATGAAACTTCAGAAGGAAGATCACATTTAAGAAGTGAGCCAAGTAAACTTTTGGCAATAAATGTATACCTTAAACTTCAGTAGTAGCAATCTCTCTAAATTGTTTGGTTTCAAATACCCTTTCCTTTTTTGTAAGGCTCCCTATGTCACACTTAGAACCTTCACCTATGCACTGTATTCTGTTACCTTGGACTAACAATGGAAATTAATGTTTAGATTCCATCAAAAATTGCAGCCCAACATGGCATTTTATTTACCTGAAATAAATACTAATCTTCATTTCTCAAGGGCATTTAACTGGAAAAGGTACATAAAACATTGTCAGTTGATAAACCTAAGTGGTTGTAAAAGATTATTAGTATCATAAAAAAATGTAAAGGTAAATGAGGAGATAATTTGGGTGGTGAGACTTACCAATCAAAAAAGAGGAAGGAAATCTAATAATAGTGGTCGACTTCACCCTTTATTAAATTACTGGTAAAAATGAAAAGATGATAATTTTAATGAAGGAGATCTTGGCTGCAGTCAACCTTTTTTGTCTCACAGGTGAAATCTTAAATAGTCAAATGAGTCTGAGAATAATACGGCCTCTATTAAAGTGATTTTAAATTTAAGCATAATTTTTGCTAATATCACTGAGCAATGGGGATAATTAGAATGGTTTCAGTAATGCTGAAGATTTGAATAATTAAAGACACAAGATTAATTTCAGAACAGGCATCATTAACTTAAATCAAATATTAGAGTTTTTGTGAAAGAGAGGGGAGTTTAGCCATAAACCACATTTTACAGTGAGGGAAGCTTGTTAAATAGCATGGTTTGTGTTTTATTCTGCACCCACAGGATTTACTTGCATGAATATTAAATCTGTGTGTATTGAATATAAGCCTTTAAATCCCACGATATGGTCCAACATTTTTGTACTATGTAAAGTATTAATTGAATAATCTTGTTTTGATGTTGGATAATGACAGTTATCTAAAGGTCATTTTCACTTTATCTTTTGTTTGTTTGTTTTAAAGAAAGGAAATTAGAAAATCCAACCAGATTTCTGCATTGATCTCCCACAAAAAATATCTCTAGATTTTATTTATTAATGTTGCAGCTGCTTCCTTTCAGGTTGGTATAACTGGCATTTTAACGATTGATGAAGCAAAGAGTAAATACAATACACAGTGCATCAGTGTTGTTCTGGGGATTATGACTGTTCAAAGTGGGACTGGATTCCTCAGAAGGATGATATGTTTTTCTTCAAAATGTTAACAAACACAGTGCACTCCTGATTATTAAAATGCAAAACCAGATAATTAAACAAAAAGATCATGACAAAAATTACAATTCTCTCTATTTATAGAAAAAATAGAACTTCATAAATATTGATTTGTGCTATATTTTTCTCCTGATGTAGTTTTCTATAAATATTGGAATCTGATAATGAGCACTAGAACCACTCATTTCTCTACTTACAAATTTTAATGAATAGAAATGAGTTTATTGTATGGAAATGTATCTACCTCTTTTACCTTTGATGAAGCCAGTCCCTGATTTAAAATTTTGAGCAACATTAATGATATGTAAAGAACTGTATCTTATCGTTAATGAGATGCTTGAAGAATTTATCAATGGAATTCATTAGATTCTAATTTGCTCTTCTATGCATTGCTTAGGTACCTGCTTGCTTTTCAGTTGCTTCTTAGAAAGTTATTCCTTTGTTTTTCTATTCCTTTGTCAAAAATGGCTTTCTGTGATAATAAGATAAGACGACAATATATTTTTAGAATAAGATTGATTTGATTGACTAAAAAAATCTTTCAGGCATCAGTACCATGGAAGCTCCTGAAAAGCATAAAAAAGCCAGCAATGAACAGTTTCCAAGGCTTGTGGGAAAGCCAGATTGATTTTTGGTTGAATTTAGCCTTTATGATTTGTTCAGTACAGTACTTTAAAGGGTTAGATTCTGCCATCTGTCCTCACACCGACCAGTATCATATTCTGTACCAGTTTCTGATACCTGTGCTCAAGCTAAGAAGATCTCACTCCAGAAACAGTGTGAAAGTAGTGCTATGTAAAGTGTGGCAAATCAGTCCAAATGGATCTCATCAAAGCATTTGCCAGGGTGGGGTTCATTCCCCTTTGGACTCACTGGTTTTTATTTTCATTTAAACCCATATGGTAAAATCAACATGCACAATGAAACTGCAAATGTGGTGCAGCACCATTGCACTTCCTATTGGACCATGGCATTTTGGCTTCACCACCTTCCCATGGTGGAATTTCTATCAAATTACTTTCCTAGGGTTAGTAGGGGGGTTGGAATGAACCCGTCACCATGGAAAAGTCCCAGAGGCTGGCTTATCACCCATTTAGGGATGAGTGGGAGACCAGGACCTTCCACTTGGAGGCAATCTGCGTTGTCACTAGCTCTATATTGTTGCTGGCCTCTCTTGAGCATAGCTCCATAAAAGCTGCTTTGTCAGACATCAGCAACCCCCAGCACCCACATTAAAGGGAGTCCAGACCTTGGGGAATATACATGTGTTGGAAATCTCTATCAGCAGAATCTCTGAAAGGATTGGGAGGAGGTGGCATATGGCTATCCTCTTGCCTGATCACTCCTCACCTGGCCGACCATATTTCACTCGATCTACCTTCATGGGCCCCCAGGCTTTTTGGCTATGTCTACACTTACAAAGCTAAGTCGACTTAACAAGGTCAACTTAAGTTGACATAAAGTTGACCTTGTTAAGTCGACTTAGAGAGTCTATACTAGACTCTTAAGTCGACTGGCTAGGTCGACACTGAGTCGCAGGTCCGAAGGGAGCTGTGGTTCCCCAGGCTAGCAGAGCTGCGACTCCCGGGGAAAGGGGGAGCCGAGCTTCCCCTCAAGCAGGGAACCATGGTTCCCCGGGACAAAGGGAGCCATGGCTCCCCGACAAGCAGGGAGCCATAGACTCATAGACTTTAAGGTCAGAAGGGACCAGTACGATCATCTAGTCTGACCTGCTGCAAAATGCAGGCCTCAAGACCACACCTACCCACTCCAGCAATAGGTCACCAACCCTTCTGCCCTGCAGGTCCCAGAGCTGGCTCCCTTCTCCTGGGGAGCGGCAGTCCTGGGAAGAAGGGAGCCGTGGCTTCTCCCAGGGAGCCGTGGATCCCTGCAAGCCACGGCTCCTTTGTCCCCAGCCCTCGGTTGATTTAGGGAATTAAGTTGACCTAAGGTTTCCAGACCGGTTTTAGGTCGACTTAACAAATTGACTTAGCCATTAAGTTGACCTAACGAGCATTAGTTATTAAGTTGACTTAAGGAAGCTCTTAAGTCGACTTAATGAAAACCTGGTGTGGATGCGGCATTCTTTAGGTCGACTTAAGCATCTTTAAATCGACATAACTTGCAAGTGTAGACAAACCCTTAAGTCGACTTAAACTACTTTGTGTCCACACTGGGCTTTCCTTAAGTCAACTTAAACATTTCCTTAAGTCGACGTAAGGAAAAGTTAAGTTGACTTAATAACACCTCGATTTAGGTCGACTTAACGCTTATTAGGTTGATTTAAGCCAGTGTGGATGGGGATTAGTGCCTAAATCCAATTTATTAAGTCAACTTGAAGTGTTAAGTCGACTTAATAAGGTCGAAAAGGGACTATGTCTACACTAGAAAAGTCAAGTCGTCTTTTGTTAAGTCGACTTAATAAAGTGTAGACATGGCCTTTGAGTGGTTCTGCAGGACACGTTGCCATTGAGGCAATGGGTTCTTCCTTTTTGGCTTGATTGGGCAAGATGTTTTTGTAGAAGATCCCCACTGTTTGTTGATCTGAAGGGGCATATTGGGCCCATTACTGGGAAGTGACTGTCTCTCTCATGCAATTGGCTAGAGGTAGCAGGAAAAGGAGCAATGCCTCTACCTTATTTTCCTGCCTCTGCATCCCATTTCCCAGTCTATTATAATTGTGACCATTCTTCCCTTTCTACCAAGACTGGATTTGTGTTTTATCCTCAAAGATAGCACTAACGAAATCCTAATGCTCTCATTAGATTCTGACAAGTCCATCTGCCTCAGCCTTGCCAACTCCTGCTCTCAGATTTATAAGTGCTGATGTTTGCTTCCTGCCAGCAACTACTTTCCCAGAGTGACTGGCACAGACAAAGCACTGAGCTCATTCCCTGTGGGCATTAATATTTTAACCCCACTTAAATCACTTTCACTATCATCATTAGGCTTTGATACAGCATCATGATCTGAAACAGCAGCCTTGCTGTCCTGATGTTTTTGTCCCAGTCAATGATGGAAAGTTCCGACTGACCACAACAGTTTGCCTGAGGCTTTTTAATTTTTTTGAGGATGCCTTAGTGGAGAACCAATTATTGTGCAGAATCCAAAATTTCCAAAGAAGGCACTGGGTGCTGACCTATTACTAGCTTTGTGAAGGTAGCCTATAGGATCTCGTTTATGTGACCCATATACACCACACTGCTTGCTCTGTTCTATCCAGGAGCTCCATCACAGTACTATAACAAACAAACTCTCACAAAGTCATTCTTGAAAACTTCAAATCTTTCTGTCTGGAAACAGAAAGGAAATGTTTGGTCAGACCATTGGATGGTGTATATCAGCACCGCTCCTTTGACTTAATGCAGAAGTTTTCAAATTTTTTTTCCTCAGGTCCCAATTGAAAACAATCATTTATGCCCGCACCCCAACAATTACATCTTTCAGCAATGCATTCCATTCTTTTGGTGGTGGCAGCTGGGGCTGGGGCGACCCAGTACTGGAGGGCCTGCAATCCAGTACTGGGTCCAGACCCATGGTTTGAAAACCACCGACTTAAAGAATCTATGCCAGTTTATACTGGATGAAGCTCTGGAATGTAGTCTTTATCTCTAAGGCCAGACCCTTTCTGCATATCTTGCTGTTCTCAAGAGTTTTGGAGGGCTATTTCACCTGAGTCTTGTATGGATTATCCTGCTGCGGCTTCCCCAGTAGTGAGGCAAACTGTTTAGGTAGGCTTTTAAATTAATTGCTCAGGTGGTTATCTATGTGGAGCTTTCTCTGAGGATGGATGTGGATCATGGCTATTGATGGCACAGCTGCGTGGCTGCTCTTATGTCCTAGGTCCTCACGAGGCAGTTTTTGGAGCCCGGAATCATTGAGATATAGACAGACACCAGTCAGACCCCTTCTGTCTGATCACACTTGCTACACTGCTCATGATGGCGAGAAAGCTGCCATGGTGGCTGCGTTTCACCCATATTCTCCCAAGTTAGGAATAATTCTTGTGCGTGGTGGTCAGAAAGCTTCTAGTCAGCTACATCAGCACTAAGGCTGCTTTATGCTGTTGGAGAAGCATGAAGCAGCTATAGCAGGGCTGAGGTTCTGTCCCAGTAGGCAACATGTTAATTTGTGCAACCTCTCTGTAAAGGGATGCTGGTCATTCCTCCCCGCTGGGTCAGAGGGAGGCCACACTGATTCACTCACTTATTGTGTCTTGGCAAGGGGAATTAGCCAATCATCCGAGTAATAGTAGTCTTTTGCCCAACCCTCAGGCAGGGCAGATGTGCAGGCAGTCTATTGGCCCCAGCATTCAGGCACAGTGGGGCAGATGTGCAGTCTAAAGCCCAAGCCCCTGAGGCAAGCAACAGCCTAAAGCCCAGTGAGGCTTCACAAGTTAGAGTGAAGCTATCACCCTAGGATTGGGGTAGTAAGGGGGAGGTGGGATGTAGGCCCTCCTGACTCCACAGCATCCCAGCCTAGGGCACTGACAGTGGTGGGGTGCTCTACCACAGGGTCAGCAGGGCTCCAGCTGAAGTTTGCTGAACTGGCTGTAGGCCACTATACAAATGGACAATTGTCTGATTCCCCATGGCTCCTTCTCTCAAGTACCTGGGCCTCAGTATTGCTGTCAGTCTCCCTGGGGCAAATTGCCAGTGGGAGCCCCAGCAGGTCCCTTGCATCTCCAGTGGCTGGCAGCTTTTTCAGATCATAGGTGGCTGGCAGCTCAGGGAATTCCTTCCGGCTCCAGACATTTGGCAGCTCTGGCAACATTTCCAGGTAGCCAGCAGCTCCACAGGGATGCAATTGTTGGGTTTGACTCCCATCACCAAGGATGAGACATCCTTCTCCCACAAATCTGCTCTTCATTAAAACACAACCTCTGCAGTAGCCTGCTCAAATAAATATGCCTTTCAGTTTGCTCTCACAGTCAGCAAACCAGGGTTATATCTCATCATGGAGAGGATCAGGTTTCAGAGCCGAGAGCCGTCACTGAAAATGCTGTATCTTCCTCTCTGGCTTTTTTGAATGAAAGTGAAACCACTCTGAAGACCTCCACTGACCACTGTGGTGGCATTATGGCATAAGTATAGAGGCATTCACCCAAACCTGAAGATTCCATGGCATTTAGATCCAGATTTTTATATAGGCATATAAAGATATGTCTAGCGTCATTTTAAAAAACGTCTAAGTGCCTAACTCAAGAGTTAAGTGATGGGGTTAGGAATGAAGAGAAAACAACAATTCTGTTTCACCCAGAATGTTGAGGTTTTGACATTTGACTTTGTTTTTCTTTAGAATGAGAATCAGACCTCTCAAAAAAAAAATATGAGTGAAAAAGACCCATGCCACAACACCCAATAGCTTGGTGATTCAGGCACATATCTAGGGCATGGAAGATTGAATTTCAATTTCCTGCTCTAAATCAGTCAGTAATGAGTTCCTTACACCTCAAGGGAATGCCTTAACCATCTGGCATCTGGCTATTCTAGACACCTATCTCTTTTGGATCAGAAATTCCATCCTGAACCTGAAAGAATTTCTTCAAAACTGATATGTTTTTGAAAAAATATTCAGGTTTGACAAATCGGTTTTTCAGTGCAAACACATTTCATCAGAAAATTCCCACCAGGTCTACTTATATAATTTTGAACTGCTTAAGAAACCTATCTGCATCTTTAGGTGCTGCAAAATCCAGTCCTCAGGGCTTTATAGGTTAACATCAACAATTTACTTTCAATCTGGGAACCAATAAATAACTTCTTGCAGAGTTGGACTAATATCGAGGCTCTCAGATATCACTGTGTTGAATGTAATCAAAACCCTTAAAAGAAACATTTTAAAATGCTGGAAAAATAACTTGATCCCATGAGATTTATCTCTTTGGGTTCATTATCAGCCTTTAAGTACTGGAAAAGCTTAACACTATTGCACCTGTTGCGATCATATCATTTGCTTGTTTCCCTGTTATTCCAAGTCATTAATACAGTAACTTGAGCTTCTTTATGCAATAAGATCATATTTTGCATAGACTTCAGTAAGCTGAGATAAGAGCATCAATTTACCACCAAAACAAAGCTCCAGAGACCAGCTTTAAGAAAATGCTCATCAGAATGCTTTTAGTTTTTTCCCCTAGGTATGTTTAGAAGTCAGTTAAAAATGTGCCCAAATAATAATATTGCTTAGAGCATACTACCTTAACTAAATCTCTGAGAAAAGCAATTGTCCTTAACTGTATAAAATACTGGAGTATAAATACAAAAGTACCAGTGGTGAGTGTTATCTAGACAAGTAATTTGTGATAGAAATCTTGTTCACATTTTTACATTTTGGTGGCTTTGTTACTTTTTTGTTTGCCCGCTCTCATATTTGCCAAATTCCTAGATATGGAGCTACGTCTGAATGTCCTCGGCTGTGATACAAATGGAAAAGGCTTGCTTTCCAGATGTTGCACATTAATGTATAAAAAAAGTAGTAGATAAAAATAACAGATACAAATCCAAGCAGCATTTCAGCATAAAATTAGAAAAAGCCCATTTTGCATTGCTTTCATGGAAGAGTGCCACCATTAAAATTTCACAAGAATTTTTCTCTCTGCTGACAGTTTGTGATTTATAGCAGAAAAGAAGATGCTGTATAAGTGGAAATAGCAATTACCAAATAGCATGAACACCTGACGTGTGGACTTGTGAATATTTGGGTGACATTCATGTAGAATTTATTTGTTACTCCAAAATGAGTAAATCTAAATTGATATGAGACTGAATGTCCCTGCTGGGGACAGGATTGATGAAATTATTCTGAACAGTCATAGATCAGTGATGGGGAAAATACAAAAGGTCATTATGGACAGCCCAGGTGACCAAAAGGCCTTTTTAACTTGTATTGTCCTGGTTGAAGGAACATCTTAGTATTCTAACCAGTTTTACAGATTGTGGGATACCAGTTTTAGTAAAGGATCTGGTCCTAGTTCTAGATTGGCAGCTGCCTTTCTTCTCTAATGCCACTACTGTGAGTTGGCAGTGTCCTCATTTGTAGAATTTCTGTTCCAACAAGTCAACCCGCCCGGCAGAAAAGAAGCTCTTCAGACTTTTGTGGTTCTGGTGATTAGTGGCATTGTCACTGAACCTGGAAACTATGCTGGTGGGACTAAGGGTATAAAAAGGGAAACCAGGATTGAGGGGCAGAGGAGACTTGTGGGGGGAGAAAGTAGCCCTGGATGTGGGGAAGCTGAGGAGAAAGGAGACCTGGTTGTAGAAAGAAAAGCAGGCTGTGGCATAAGGAGGAAACTATGCAGCAGACATATAAACACAAACTCTACAAGAAGAGGGAGAGAGAAAAGGCCACGGAACCTACGTTTCCCAGTTCAGGAATGAGATTGTCCTCTGAAGGGTTAGTCAGAGGTAAGGGAAGTGGCCTAAGGTTACTGATGGTTGCCATATTAGTTTTGTTTTGGTCATGGCTAAAGTGAGTTGAGGGAGGTCATTTTGGGGACAAGGTTATAATCCAGGATCTAATATATTAGCCTGCAATGGGAAATTGGAAAGCTTGCACACTAAGTTCTGATCTGCTATTTGAAGAAAAACTTGCATCAAAGCAAGTTTATATATAATCAGGAAAATACCTCCTACTTTAAGTGAATCCAGACAACAGTGGGATTCAAGCACTGTTTCTTTGCAACCTGACTGGATTGGACGCACAGGCTATGTCTACACTTGCACCTTTAAGTCGACTTTAACTAAGTCGACCTAAAGTCGACTTAGTTAAGTCGACTTAATGTGTCTACACTTAAAATTAAAGTCGACTTAAAGGGGAACTTACAAAGTCGACCTAGAGCGTCCACACTGGATGCTCTAGGTCGACTTTGTAGGGCTAGGGAGACCTTGGGCAGGTCCACGGTGGCAGGGGGGGGAGCACCCCCTGTGTACAATGGGGCAAAGGGGGACAGGGACCCTGGCAGAGCAGAGCCCTGAGTGTGACACTGTCTGGATTTAGGGAAGCATTTATGATATTCTTTTGTATGGATATCTCATAAATGCTATAATCCATAGGAACTATGTCATGTTTGGTATCAATAGAAAGGTAGTAATTTGCTGGGAATGATTATATAGTTTATGTCTAGGAATTCTATTTCGATTAGAAGTTAAGAATTTGATGTTATATCCATACTTTAACTTGTGTCATTAGACGGGAGGGTGTGAACAACCATTGTCTCCTTAATGTTTAGGAATTTTCCAGGTAGAATGGTGCCAGGGAGTATCCTGATGGTCCTCAATGGCTCATATATATAATCATTCCCAGCAAATTACTACCTTTCTATTGATATCAAACATGACATAGTTCCTATGGATTATAGCATTTATGAGATATCCATACAAAATAATATCATAAATGCTTCCCTAAATCCAGACAGTGTCACACTGTGCCAACATGCCCTGCTCTTTGGGGGGCATTCCAGGCTTCCCCTGTGCCCCCCCCAGCAGGGAGGACATTGGTGTAGTCCTGGGGTATCCCTAAGTCGACTTAGGGCTACCCCAGGGCTACACTGGCTTAATTCGACTTTAGAAAGTCGAATTAAGCCTTAGGTCGATTAGAAAGGTCATTTAATAAAGTCGACTTTATTTTCATTAAGTCGACTTTATTTTCCTTAAGTCGGCTTAAGCAAGCTGTTTAAGTCGACTTAAGCAAAGTGTAGTGTAGACGCAGGGCACATTAAGTCGACTTAAACCAAGCTTAAGTCGACTTAATTTACCAGTGTAGATGCAGCCATAGTTCTATTTGTCCTATATCCTCCTGTTCAGCATCACACTCCTGGTTATGTCACATGCAGCAGTCACAGCAGCAGTACAGTGAGAAAGCCTGAGATTCTGAAAGTAATTCTAAGGGCTAACTGTACATCTACACTGCAACAAACAAACAAACAAACAAACAAACAAACAAACAAACGAAACACCCATCCATGGCACTGAGTCGCAGAGTGTGGGTCAACTGATTCTGCTTGGTGGAGCTCATGTGACACGGCTAAAAATAGAGTGTTGATCTTCCTACTCAGGTTGGAACCTAGGTTCTGAAATCCTATGAGGGGGTGGGTCTCAGGGAATGGATACACCCATTATTTTTAGCCCTGTAACATGAGTCCTGCACACCCGAGTCAGCTGACGTGGGCTCTGAGACTCATTGTTGGGTGGGTGGGGGTTTGCAGTGTGGATATAACTTGAGAAATCCTCCCACACCTTGAGGTTAAGCAAGCATGGCATCTGCCACGGAGCTCTTTCTGGCAAATAGGAATGGCCACCTTAGCCAACTTCTCTCTGCCTCTACTTTTGATGCCAGGAATGACACTGAGGGTATAGCTATACAGAAAAAGGCAAAATCGCTGCCATCTTGTGCTTTTCTGGGTGCGATTGAGTTGTCTGTCAAGACACACTCAATTGCTCTGGAGTTCGCAGCAATAACTCCAGCCCTGGAAGTAGCGTAGTGCTAAGGTGACCGGACGGCATTTCTGTTTGCCTCAGCGTAGTGTGTAAGGGGAGGTAAGTGGGAGTTAATAAGTCGATAGTAGGTATACAAGGTATTTTACATACTTTCCGTATCTCCTGTTGACTGCCGCCGAAAAGTGCAGCAAGTGTAGAGTAGGGCTGAGAGTGCAAGTGGCTGACATAGCTTTCTCTAGAGCAGATCCTCAGTATAAATGGTGTTTCTCGTATGACATCACTTAGGCCCTTTGAGAGAGCATCCCCGTATATATACAATATTGCTGTAATTGTGTTGGTCCCAGGATATTAGAGAAACAAGGGGAGTGAGGTAATATCTTTTATTGGACCAACTTCTATTGGTGAGAGCAATAAGCTTTTCAGCTTAAAAAGAGCTTTTCTTCAGGTCTTGGAAATATATTCACTATGACACTGATAAATACAAGTGAAAGAGATTGTTTAGCATAGACCATTTAATGCAAAGTGGCCAATTAACACTACTCTACTCATGGGCGGGGGGGAAGGAAGGTATAAACCCCCTCCCCCCAGGTGCCTTGTCCCTCCCTATGTGTACAGACCTGAAGAAGAGCTCTGTGTGGCTCAGAAACATGTCTTTCTCACCAACAGATGTTGGTCCATTAAAAGTTACTATCTCACAAACAAGATATTATCTCCAGAGAATCAATTGATTACTTCCTTAGCACTCAGAATATTTGGGTTAACAAACAGAATTGCTTCCTGAAGAACATTTAAAGGACATTATTAAAGCTGGTGAGGTAGCCTGCATTGTTGAGCACTTGACAGAAATGGATCCAGCAGGTGGCATCCAAATTCCTTTTTTTGCCCAAGATTCACCCTATATAGTCTTGTGGGTTAATCTTAGCAATACCCACTAAACTTATTGATAAGGGGGAGAATAAAAGAAAGTGGGGCATCTGAGGTTGAGGTTTCCAGAGATCTACACTAAAATGTCAGAGGAATAACTACCATTGACTTACTAATGGTGAGAAAAAGCAGGAAGTGATCACGTGCAAATTGCCTGCTAGAATTCTTGCCGGGAAGCCTCTTGTCTCTCAGCTCATGAAGTGAACCTTGATTCCTAAAGAACAAATGCAATTTGCTGGCAAACAAACATTTTTAATGCACAGAGAGATCTCCTATTTGCCAGAACTGATCTATATCCTTCTTTGGACCTTAAAACAAGACAAAACAGGAATACAAAGGATCTAAATTCTTGGGTTCTCTGTGTGAGAGCAATTAAGAGCCCTTACCAACATTGCCATTAGAAAAAATTGAATCTGGAGAGAAGGCAAAGAGGATGAATAGTTGATATGTATCTAACCTGATGCAGTAAAGTATAATCACAGGATTTATCTATCCCTCCTATACTGTAAGTTTTCCATTTTCTAGCCTCTGACAAAGTGGGTCTTCACCCATGAAAGCTCATGTGAAAAATAAATTTGTTAGTTTTAAAAGTGCCACAGGACTCCTTATATTGATGAAAACTGAAGTTGACCTTAGGCACTGAACTGGGCACGGTTTTCAGAGGCACCATATTATTTTAGAAGAATAAAACAGGAAAATTACATGAAAGTATACTTTGTTTTCCCCCCTGCAAGCAGAGATAATGGCACTGGCTAATAGGAAAATAAAATTAAGTGTCAAAGAGAAGGAAACTGACCTTAGATGACAGAAAAGTAGAGAAGAATAGAGAATTTTTATATAGAAAGAAGTTTGGTCTCCATGGAGTGACCATGGGACAGGTATTAGCCTTAGACTTTTTGACTATTAAAAAAATCTTATTAGTAAGTGGGGAAAACATATTGGGATTTTGCCAAAGTAACCCCTTATGGCCTTGATGGTCAAGGTCTGTCTCTTTTTATTAGGGTATGTGGGACAAGTTGTCCTGCTCTAGGTTGCTAGGAAGATGAGGATGATCTTAGTGCTTCATAGGAATACTAGGAAGAAAATGTGCAAACACGGGCTTCTCATACATGGGATTATCATGAAGGTTCTGGTCTAGAACCCCAAATAACATTTCTCTTTTAATGTGAATCACAATGAGATAGTGCTTCACTTAGAACTCTGCCTTCTACGTCTAAAGCTAGAGTGTTCTCCTTTCTGTCAGCTTATTAGAAAGCAAATGGAAGAAATGAGATATTATGTCTATGGACTCATTAGTAGGAAGCTGGATACCAGGTTATTCCAGGACTTCTTAATTGGTAGGGTTCCTATGTGGAGAATTATGACACTAACTATAAAACTAATGAAGACTTCTGGTAATTTGAGAGTGGCACATCAAAGGGACAGGTATTACATCCCCACTAGAGATCAATTTTTTATAGTTTAATTATATTCCTCTCTCTTATCAAGCCACTTTACATCCTATTCTGCTGAGGGGGTACTGGAGATAAAGATGCTAGGTTTGCAAAGAGTTTTTTAAAAAATAAAACAACAGGGTGAGCTAGCTATTTTAGTTAGAATAATTTGATTAACTACTGTAGGATATATATTTCCCTTATGATGCTATTGGGAGGATCATTTTTAGACGAAAGGGAGTTTGAAATCTTTTTTGTACAGCGTGCACCATAAAGTTACACATTTATATTACCTCTGATGGAAAGAAAATTTCCCGATGTACATGCATTTACATGGCTTCATAAACAACATATTTAAAAAATCCCGTTAGCATCTGATGCTCACTCTACCCTAATTTAACAAGCCAACTCTCATTAAATTGTATTTCTTTATTGTGGAGGACCACTATGTGTATATTAATTTAAAAATAAAAGCAAAGGAAGGTCTTACTATAAAGTCAGAGGCTGTTGCCTTGCTAAAATCATACAGTTTAAAACATGGAACTAAAGAAAATTGTTTAAGCCAGAAAGGTAACTAACTGATTCAGCAGGTAGCAGATAAGACTGGAACCTGACTATAATACAAGGACAATTCAAATACTACTACTACTGCTAATAATAAAAAAGTCAAAAGTGAGATGAGCTTTATCTTTTATGATCTTGTACATTCAGAAAAGCTGCCTTGTTTTCATTCTGATAGTCAGATGATGATGGTTTGAGATTTTCATACATTCGGTCAAATTTGATGTCTTTGCAACTTCACAATAAAACTGTATGTTTTGTCTTTGCAACTTCACAATAAAACTGTATGTTTTACACACAAAATGGTTCTCTCCTTTGAACTGATTTGTGACTCAGGATCAGGTCAGGCTGTATTTTGATTTGCTATTACAGCCTGATCTGATCCTATGTCATACACTTCCCTGCATTTAATTTCCTCCCATTCTGTAAGTTTCCCATCTTGAAATCTGACGAAGTGGGATTTTCTCCCACAAATGCTCATGTGATAAACAAATCTGTTAGTCTTTATGTGCCACAGGACTGTTTGTTTCTCTGCAATAGACTAACATGGCTACCCTTTTGGAACTCCTCACAAACACATTTTTCACAGTTTTTGTTTCTCTTGTCTCTTCAAACAGCAGTTTCTACCTGGCAAGATCTATCTTAGTTCCTCCAAACAAGGCAAAAAAATTACAAACAAACAAACAAACAAACAAACAAACAAGTATGCACAATTTTACATAATATAAATACCACAGTCACAAGACCCTTCCATAATTGGTGACTCTAAGCCAAGGTTAAGGAAGATCTTGTGTAGTTATACTAAGCATCTTGGGCTATTTTCAGCTAGGCTCCAATCCTAAACCTACTGAAATAAGCAGGGTTCCTTTCATTAGCTTCTTTTGACTTCAGGTTTCTTGAGGACTTTTCTTTTCCCGCAAGGGAAGATACTCTAATTAGTATATAAAACTACAAAGACGAGTATCAAGTTTATTAAATACAGTAAAGAAAAATAGATTTACAATCCAATGGAAAACTATCATCTTCTGAAGGCATAGTTCAAGGCACAGGGAAGAAATCTCAGCATAGTAAAACATGGTACAAGCAGAAATGCCTGAATAGAAAATGAAGGGACTTTCATATTGTTTCAAGGCAAGCCCCATTATATTCCGGAAGACAACTGTGGCTCACCATGATTAACTGAATACATTCATGTGAAGTTTTTAAAATTCTCTTATTTACTTCCTGAGAGATAAATACTGAAGGCTGCAGACATGTCAGTCTATTGGGCTGCATTTGCAAATAAGGATATCTTGATTGGTTTTGCTCAGCTCAGTGAAAACTATTATTATTTACCTCTTAGGAGGTAAATGGTTTCTAACATCATCTCCCATTTAGAATATTTCATTTAAATGGGAAAAAACAAACAAACTATCACACAACTCAGAATGTTCTGGTAAAGTGTGCAATTATACTTGCTCATAGCCTTTTCTCAATGTTTTGAGTAATTTAACAATGAATGTATGTAACCGTATTTAGAAAACACTAACACCAGCTATGTCTACACTTGCTAAAATTAGTTCGAATTAGTTAGTTTGAACTAACTAATTCGAACTAATTTTAGTTAGTTCGAATTAGCTTAATTTGAACTAGAAAAGGTTAGTTCGAACTAAGCAAGTGCCATTCATGGCACTTGCTTAGTTCGAATTAGCGATCCCCATTCATTTCAATGGCTGGTTAGTTTGAACTAAGAAATTAGTTCGAATTAACATGGCCACATTGGCTAATTGGAACTAGTTAGCTTGAATTAACCCTTTAGTTCGAATACCCTATTCTAACGTATTAGTTCGAATTAAGGAAGCCCTTAATTTGAACTAACTAAAGCCTAGTGTAGCCATGGCTTTAGTTAGTTCGAATTAAGCCTCCTTAATTCAAACTAACTTGCCAGTGTAGACATAGCCACTGATTATACTGGCTTCTTATTTTGAATATCAAGATTTATTATCCCTTGAGATACATCTTGATGTGGCTTTACTGTAGTTAATTCTAACATGACCTCTTGGTTCAATATTGCTTTACATTCATTTTAATAGAAACTAATATCTGATTTTCATAGTATCTGATTATGATTGTAATGGAACTTATACTTTTTTTTCTGTATGTCCCAGTTCAGAAAATCACTTACACATATGCAGTGGGGGGGGGGGGGGGGGGTTGGTGGGGCCAGGACCTCAGGTACCATGTTGCAGGGGGCGCTGGGCTGGCCCTTCATAAAGCACAAGAGGTCGGGGGACGCAGGAGGCTCTGAGTGGTTCAGAGCTTCCCATGCCCCTGTGCTTTGTGAAGGGTCATCTTAGCACCTGCCTCAAGGCAGGGGGCTGGTGAAGCCACCTGTCTGAACCAGCGCCAGGCTGGAGCCATGGCAGGTAAGTTGGGGTGAGAGGGGGTGGGTTGTGCTGGGTTTTCCCTTTATGGGGTGTGTGGAGGACATGGGAGATGCTGAGAGGCACCTCTCAGTACCTCTGTCCACATACATCATGAAGGGCTAGCCTACCTGCCTCCCCCCCACCTCCCCCCCGTATCTGAGCCATACCCTAGCTGCGAGTTGGAGCTGCAGGAGTGATGTGTGTGTGTTGCGGGGGGGAGGGTGCCGGGCTAGACCGGCCCTGCTCAGGGGGCACAGGAGGTGATGAGGGGCATCCTTCAGTGCCCCTCCATGCATTGTGAAGGCCAGTCACAGACCCCCTCCCCTCCTCACACATGGGGTTGGGGTGTGTGTGAGACTGCACTCTCCCAGCTGGGGCCAGGCTGCGGGGATGCTAAAGTGGGAGAGTCAGGTGCCATACACTATGTAAGTGTGGTAGGTCATTTGCACCTCCCTAACCTCCCGCTGCCTCGCACAGGGCAGTTGAGGGGTAGGGCCAGGACCCTTCCTGTCCTGCATGGTGGGTGGGGAGTCATGAGGTCTGAGGCGCTGGCACAAATGTGGGCTTGGCCCCCGGGCACCAGACACTCTTGGTATGCCACTGCACACACGCTTTACTTTGCAATTATTGAAACCAATGGGTCTTCAGTATGTACTTAAGATTAAACTTGTGCTTAAATGCTATGCTAATTATGGGCCAAAAATGTTGTGTTGCATTTCCTGTTCCCCATTTCCTGCTCCTCAAACATCAGGCTGGAAGTCCTGATGAAAAATACAAATGAATTTGCAGTGGTCCTTGAAAATAATCAGAAGCATACATAAATTATAAAGACATTGATTTTGGGGGAAAAAAGAAATATATTGAGAATGGTTTTTATATGGCCAAAAATTTATTTTATATCTGAAGCAGATTCTGAGATGACATAAATTGATGTAATTCCATTGAAATAAATGAAGCTACCTCAGTTTACACTAGCTGAGGTTCTGTTCATTAATATTCTTTAAAAATAATGTATTTCTCCATACCAAAATTCTTCATAACGGTATTGTAATGGTTCACTGAAGCCTTGCGTTATGCATCATAGAAGAGAGAAGGGGAGGACAGCTAAAATCAAAGAGTAGAATAAATTGTGCTTCTTGCAACATGAATTTTCCAGAGTAATCAGATGAATCAGTACCCATGTCATCCCCACTCGCACTCCTACTTGAGAGAATATGGAGAACAGGGGAGTTTGTGCAGGTGTGGAGGAAATACTTAGAGAAAATTGTATATAAAATTCCCTAGAACTAGTGAAAATCATTCGCTGTACTCCAGCTGTTCATTTTCTTTATTTTTCTTGTAAATTTGGCAGAAAGATGAGCATATTATTTTTCTAGAGTTGTTTTATTTTTGTTTGATAGGGGAATTATCAAAGGCGGATGCAGCTGGGAAAAGAGTGTGATTGTGAGGCTGGGAACAGCAAAAATCAAGAAGGAAAGAATACAAAAAATGAAAGTATATGGAATGTTGAGAAAAACATACTGCTATATCACTCAAAAGTCAATCCTCACCAAATTTCATACATTTTAAAGGAGAAAAAAGACACAGCAAAATGTAATGGCAGCTGGCAAAATCCATTCAGGATAATTACACTGGGCCTAACTCAGCGGCATCCTGGAATTTCATCTGGGAAAGGAGTTAGACATCTTTTGTCCTTAATTGCTGGGTAAAGATGCTGTACACTGTAAAATAGATGCTTCCTCCATTTTGAGAGGTAAATACATTTCAAGGAGCCATGAACTTATCCTCATAGACTGTGCTACTAAATAATTGTCATTGTCAGAGCCATGATTCAGGAATCATGTTTTGTGAAATATTTAAGCAGGTGTTTATCTTTAAACATGTGCATAAATGCTATTGAAGAGAGTGGCATTTTACAGGTATAGACTACAACATTGTCAGCAATAAGCACTCAATTGTCTTGAGAGAAGCCTCATGAGATTAGCTTCAAATCCATGCAAGATTATAAAAATATGTGTGGGGTGGGTGTGTGTGGCTGGGGGAGTGGGTAGGTGCTTTAAGGCCCCTGCAGCTGTCCTCAATTGTGAGGGCTATAAGCTTAATTTGTTTAAAAGCTGAGGTCACATGGACACTGGAGTTGGAGCTTTAGGGGAAAAAAACACACCAAATTTTACCAGAGCTGGCAACACTGTTAAGAGCTTCCAGAAGAGGAAAAATTAAGTAGGGTATTAACAGTAACAGAGGAGACAAATAAGACTCTATACTGGCAAAAACACTTCAACATACACTAGATCAGAGCCTAAAAGCAGGATGTGGTATACTTATCTAAAATAACATATGGTACAGAGAAGGCATGCTGGGTGTTCACATTTACCATTTTTTTTATACTGTAAAACCAAAGGGCACCTAACAACAACAAACTGCACACATTTTAAATTTATCCAAGGATGTACTTTTTGAGAAAGTCCATTGTGACCCTTTTCCTGGACTTATCTTCACCTATGATACTTTCCAGTGCCACTGGAGTGTACACAGATCTGAAGTTATCTTCATGTTTTGCTGTAATTCCACCATTCTGCTACTGTTGCAGGATAGTGGTCCTTTCTTCTCCAGGAATGTAAGAAGAGGGGCTTTTTTCCCCTTTTATATAATAACTGAGTAATTATGTAACTCATTCGTTTCACAACTGCTCAGTACTCTTGCTGGATTCTCTGCTTAAATGTCTTATGAGACAGTTAACTACTAATTATGGACAGCTGCTTCCCACAAGTCATTCTCTTCATTTTCCTTCTCTGCATCATGGGGCATGCCCATAAGGCCCCACAGTGTGGATATAGGGGTATGAGTTGCAGTGCATGCTAAAGTGTTATGCAGTAACTTTCCCAAGTAGACACTGCTAGCATGAACTAAAAGGTACCTAGTTCATGTTGATGTAGCCTTATCTGAGTGTGGAGACAACCCCATAGTGTCTTCTCTCCTTTTCCTTTCCACACCCATTCACTCTCCTGTTCACTCTTACTATCACACTCACCCTTCTTTACCCCTTTCCTTCCTCACCAGCTCTAACTACTCTCTTCTTCTTTTTCAAAGGAGTTGTGTCAAGTAAGGAAGTATGGATGCTCATAATTTTCATGGATAGATAATGTCTTTGTCTTGACATGTTTCATCTTGAAAATAGTTTTTGATGTATTTTTATAGATAGAATTGTTCTAGTATTTGGGTACAGATCTTCAGATGGTGGACTGACACAATCCCAGATTTCCTATGATATGGGTGGAAGTAACTGCTGCCGCCACCAACCTCTGCACTCAGAAACTTTACCTTTTGTCATCCCTCATTCCAAAGACTCCATCTTTAGGAATAGAGATACTCACTGATAAACATGGTATGTGCTCTTTGAAGGCCACTGCAGGAAAATCCAGTTACCACAGTTCCACTCCAAATGTAATTAACAAACTTTTACTTTATTATTTACCTCTAAACCCATGGAAAAAATCATTTATTGTTCATCTAGAGGTGCACATTTTACCCTCTCAAACACAAGGAAGTCTTATAACAGATGATAGTTCAGACTTCCTTCTCAGAAACTGCTGGGTCCTACATTCTCTGAACTTGCTCTCAAAGACATCTTCCTGGGAACATGGACTTCTACTGCATCTCTATACAGCTTTTTGTAGGGAACAGGAATAAGTCTCCCAGCCTGGGTTAATAGACATTGGTTAGAGGAGCCTGTGCTAGCACTCTAAAAATAGTGGTGGGTCAGTCTTTGAAGTTGTAACTCACATCTTCTTTAGATTCAGACTGAGCTTCAGCCCAAATTGCAACTTCAAAGCCCTGCCTACACAGGTATTTTTAGCACAGTAATAAAAGCCCTGCCAGGCCAATTTTGTTGATCTGGGGTGGGAGATTTGCTCCTGCTCACTACAAAGTCCTGGGTAGACATACCTCAACAGCTACTGATTGACTAGCCGAGGTGTGGGCAAATATTTTGGTTTGAGGGCCATATACGCTTTATGGTGGTTCACATGCAGTTGGAGGAGGTGGGGGAAGAGGTGGCGCTGGAAGGAGTGGCTGCTTCCCCTCCAAGCCTTGCCCCTTCCCCTCCCACCCTATCACAGCTAACATATGCATAAATAAATATAAATGGATAAATAAACATAAACCATACTCACGGCCCACTTCCTTTTGCAGTTTTTTGCACTGTCCACTTTTTTCTTTTTTACACTGTTTTTGCACTGCACACTTTTTTCACTGTGTTTCTACTTTTTGCAATGCTCACTTTTTGCAGTTTTTTACTGTCATTTTTTTACACTTTATTTTTTTTTTGCATTGCTCTTTGCACTGTTTTTTAAATAGTTCTTTAAAAAGATTTTTTTTTTTGGGTGCACTGTTTTGGTACCATACGGAAAGAGGGGAGGTTTTTTTAACTGTCCCTGCCCCCCCATACTTTTTCCCCCTTTTTTTTCCACTTTTCCCCCTCCACACTTTTTGGTACCATGGGGGGAAGGGGTGGAGCCAGGAGCAGGGAGCATTTAAAACTATTTTTGCACTTTTTTTAGTACAACGGGGACGTGGTGGAGCTGGGAGGGGAGAGATGGACATTGCTGCATCCTGGCCTCTGGGGGGAGTGGCCACTGTGCTTTAACAAAGATGTTTCTGGAGCTGCTGCTGTTCCCTCCTCACGGTGCTGCGGGAGGAAGAGGTGGAGTTGGTCACAATGCTTTGGCCAAGGTGCTGCTGGCCTTATGTGGTAGAAGAAGGGTGGGGCCGAAAGGGTGGAGCAGCAGCGTCAGCGACACTCCTGGCCACCAGCAAGGCCCAGCTGTCAGGCCAGATGAAAGGCTCAGGTGGTCCATTTCTGGCTCATGGGTCATAGTTTGCTCACCTCTGGACTAGTCTCTAATCTCTGGAAAGTCCAATCCTGGCATATTCAGCCAGATCCCGGAAACTGCCACCACCCAAAACCACAGCTACTCAACAAGCCTTGCCTCTCCCTTCCACCAATCCTTGTCTAATGGCTGATATCTGAAACATTCCATTGTGGCTGTTGTCAACTAAACAGGTGTTTACAGCATCCTCAGATGTTAAATTACTGTCTTATGTCGAACCACAGGTTTTATTTCCCACAGGTCTGTACATCAAATAACATTAACTTGCCATATTACCTAACATTCTCTACAGGAACTACAGCAATTTACTCCAGCTGAGGAACTGCTCAAAGATGTCTAAAGATAGCAGAGGCATTGCACGTATTGAAATAAATACAACAGTGCTGTGAGGTGCAGGGTCTCATAGGCCCCATGAATCCTTCATATTTTCAAAGTCAAAGTCATGAACTTATAGTAACTTTAATTCATTAGTACAATATAATTAAAAATGTTTTAAAATATTATACTGGAACCTGGTAGCTGTCACTGTCTGAATAATTTTTAAGATGTCATTTGTTGTATTAATTATTTGGGCTAGTTAGAGTTTAGGCTGAAGAGCCTGGATGATTTTTCCTTTTTCCACCATTATTGTCAGTGAATTTTAAACACTGTTGTATCATATCAGCCACCTAAATATGCAAGAGCAATTAGGCCATTTACATTTTATATTTCGTCCCTGAGGGATGATCATATTTTTCTCTTTCTCTGATAGTTCTTCTCTTCTGTATAATCTAGGCTCAAGAAGGTAGACTGAATAACTAGTTCATTCCTTTCCTTTTCGAGTGCAATGATTTTCTAAAAGAAGTTGCTTCTGGGAAAGTGCTCTGTTGACTTTCACTGCTTTTTCTTCACACCGTGCCTCTAGAAGTATGGTCTTCATTTAAATTTTTGGTGACAATGGTGACAAGGGAAGCTACATAGCTACTTCAGGTGTGATTCTGATACTACAGGAACCACTGTCAATTGCCCTTCAGACCATAAACGTGGACAAAATTCATTTTTAGTTTGATTCATAAATGAATGTTGATCAAAATGTACATAACATTGAGATTGACAACAAAATTCAACCAGTTTAATGAATTCAAGGTAATATTTTAAACATAAAAAGGTCAGTTATTTAATATAGTTTTGCTATCATAGAAAAGAATTTGTTCTTTTTAAAAAAAAGGTAAGATATGTATTTTGAGTGTTTATTTTTTCTACAGGCTATTTGTAAACCAAAATTTACCTATTTTCATTTCTCATGAAGTATGACAATTTAATTTAACATGGCTATAATCTGTCATAGGATGATACAAATAAATAATAATTACTATTTGTATTACAGTAGTGACTAGATGCCTCAATTGAGACAGGTACTCTGTTGAGGTTGACTGTGAACAAATGCATAGGAAAAGAAAATTCCAAAAATTTACTATCTAAATAACTTCAATGGGAAATAATAATATACTCTTTTTTCAGATGGGGAACAGAGAAATTCACACAAGGAGACTGCAGAACTAGGAATAGAAAGTTAGTCTCCTGAGTCTAATCCAGTTCTTTAATCACAAAATGCATGCTCCTCTTGGGACTCTATGGCCCCTCAACATTTTTTTTTTTTTAATTTCAACATGGATAGACATTTTCATTTTTAAAAAGTTAGCAATTTTGTGTGTGTGATTTCCCTCTCCCTTATGTTTTGGCTAGCTTACTTAAATAATAAAATGAGTGCCTCTGGATTCCATAGCCAAACTCTACTTTTTGGGGTGTGGTTATGGTGCATGTCTATGGAAAGTGAAAATGCCTTCCTCAATGTGTATTCACTTATGTAAACACCCTTTTGTCAATTATATATACATATATATATAGAAAGGAAAAGTCACTGTTGGTTATGTAGGGTCTATTTGAGTATAATTTTTTTGTTCTGCTTCCTAGGAGTCTGCAGAGAGAGAATGAGTTAGTTAGTGTGATGACTTCTTAATATCTGCTGAAGTTGTATTAATTCCAAACTCTATTAGACACAGAGATCTTCTCCTGCTCCCACTGAAGTTAATGGTAAAACTCTAATCGGCCACAGTGGCAGGATCAGTCCCATAGACAGAAAATAATCAATGGTTTCATATTTGAGAAAGAGACAAGGTGGGGTGAGGTAATATCTTTCATTGGACCCACTTCTGTTGG
Source organism: Pelusios castaneus (assembly GCA_007922175.1). Lineage (NCBI taxonomy): Eukaryota > Metazoa > Chordata > Testudines > Pelomedusidae > Pelusios > Pelusios castaneus. Next base: position 753,661 of record ML685831.1, read on the forward strand.
TGAGAGAGACAAGCTTTTATGCTTACAAAGAGCTCTTCTTCAGGTGTCGGAAACTAACTCAGAGTGTCAAAGCTAAATACTGCTGGGTTAGCTATGACACTGTGAGTTAGTTTCCAACACCTGAAGAAGAGCTCCATGTAAGCTTGAAAACTTGTCTTTTTCACTAACAGAAGTTGGTCTAATAAAAGATATTACCTCACCCACCCTGTATCATTAATATCCCGTATTCAACCTGGCTACAACAACACTACACACACAAAATATGAATGAGAACATTTTTGAAACATTTTTTTCTAGTTTTTAAGGCTATGTCTATACTTACAAAGCTACGTTGACTCTATTAAGTCAACTTAACAAAGTTGACTTAAGTCAACTTAAAGACGACCTTGTTAAGTCAACTTAGAGAGCCTACTCTAGACTTGGAGCCGTGGTTCCCAGGGACAAGTGGGGCCTGGCTCCCCCTCAAGCAGGGAGCTGCGGCTCTCCAGCAAGAAGGGAGCTGGGGCTCCCTTTTTGCCAGAGAGCTGTGGCTCCCTTTTTGACAGGGAGCTGGGGGAGAAGGGAGTCATGTGCAGCTCCCTTGTCCTCTGGGGGGTGGGAGGAAGGGGGTCCACGGCTCCCTTCTGCCAGGGAGCTGCAGCTTCCTTGTCTCCAGCCCTAAATCAACTTAGGGAATTAAGTCAACTTAGGGTGTCTACACTGGTTTTAGGTCGACTTAATGCCTAAGTCCATTCATAAAGAGTGGTAGTTATTAAGTCGACTTAAGAAAGCGCTTAAGTTGACTTAAAGAAAGCCAGGTGTGGATGTGGCTTTGTTTAGGTCAACTTAAGCGTCCTTAAGTCGACCCAAGTTGCCAGTGTAGATGCACCCAAGGGCTATGTCTACACTGGCAATTTAAGTCAACATAAGGAGGCTTAAGTCGACTTAAGTTAAGCCACGTCCACACTAGGCTTTCATTAAGTCAACTTAAGAAATTCCTTAAGTCGACATAATGAAAACTTAAGTCGACTTTATAACTACCACTTATTTGGTTGACTTAACCCTTAAGTCGACTTAAGGATGGTGTGGACATGGAGTAACCCTTAAGTCGACTTTATTAGGTCGACTTAAGGGTGGTTAGGTTGACTTAACAAAGTGGACTTAAAGTTGACCTTATTAAGTCGACTTACCAAAGTAGACCTAACTTTTTCTACTGTAGACATAGCCAAAGAGACTATTGTTAAGTCCACAGCCCTGTAACCATGTCAGATCAATGGGACTGCTCCCTTGGGTGCGTCTACACTTAGAAATTAAGTCGACGAAGCTTGCTTAAATCGACTTAATTTAATCTGCCTCCACACTATATTTTCCTTAAGTCGACTTAAGGAAAATTAAAGTCGACTTTCTTAAACCTCCTTTTAAGTTGACTTTTCTGGCTAAGTCAACTTTAGAAAGTAGACTTAGCCAGTGTGGACATGGAGTAGCTCTAAGTCGACTTTAAGTTGACTTAGGGGGCTTTAGGGCTTCCCCACTGCCCTCCCTGCCAGGGTGGCTGGCACAGCCTGGCATGCCCCCCCCCCACAGGGCAGGGCAGAGCCCTGCCCACCCTTCTCCTATGCCCTGCCAGGGTCCCTGTCTCCCTTTGCCCCATTGTACCAAGGTACAATGGGGCAAAGGCTGAGCCCCCTGGCTCTTGGCAAGGGGTGCCCCCCCCGCCACCATGGACCTCTTTCAGGTCCACCTAGCCCCTACAAGTTGACCTAGGTGTCCAGTGTGGATGCTCTAGGTCGATTTGGCAGGGTCCCCTGTAAGTCGACTTAATTTTTGAATGTGGACATGCTAAATTGACTTAAATTAACAAGTGTAGACATAGCCCTTGAGTTCAATTCCTCATGTGATTACCTGTTTGCAGGACTGGGGCTGGAGGCAAGTTGATATGCTAACAAAGACCCCCTGCATCCACTTGGAGTCCTATGTAGGGACATCAGTTTTCCAATTTTCTCTCTGGGTTAAGCCCTAAGGCGAATATAGCAAATTAAAATTATATTTGGAAAACCCAACCAAACAGAATCTTGGCAATTACAATTCATCAATAAAAAATCCTAGAGCAAGCAGCTCCTGACTTCCTTGATTAAAAGAGTTTGGCATTTACTTTAGAATTCACGTGTTGCAAAAAGGCAGCAAGGTATCCATTTATCAATACCTTTATACTTATTTGACATTTAGAGACTTTCCTGTTCCATTATCTTTTCTTTACTTTTTGACATTTTTATCAACTTCAACATTAACATGGCAGATTTTACAACTAATGAAATGAAAGGTACAAAGATGTCAGCAGCATCAATTACAAAAAATTACAGCTCCTGCTATTATCTCAGAGGTAATTAAATGAGCTGTAATTATTAGTCTGGATTCATTAGATACATGTTCTCATGACCTCTTCAGATTAGATTATGGTACTTCTTGACTGGCAGATCTGCCTGGTGTAGCACCACATTGGCTGCAGTTAGTCTAAAAAGCAACCGCAAGAGTACTGTTGCATAGCAAATGATTGAGCCCATTGCTCGCGCATTACAGGTTGATCATAAAATTGCTGTTCTTTGTCATTGCTGCACTGGTAAAGTTGGGTATTCTGCCACATGCTTCTCATTTTTCCACCATGCTTTCGACTGTGTAATTATTACTTATAAAGAGCCACAGGTATGCATAGGAAGGAGGTGATTTTGGATGATGAAGGTTACCACAGCAACAGTTCACTATATGTAAAAGAGCTGCATGACTGCTCGGAGCTCCACTACGAAAGTGGAAACAATCTGGTTGAAAGTCTGTGGGTTAAGTTTAGGGGAGAATGCAACAAGGAGGATGTCGTGGTGGGTGTCTGCTACAGACCACCAGATCAGAAGGAGGAGGTGGATGAGGCGTTCTATGGACAACTAATAGAAGTTTCCAGATCATCGCAGACCCTGGTTCTTATGGGTGACTTCAATTATCCTGACATCTGCTGGGAAGATAATACAGCAGTGCACAGGCAATCCAGGAAGTTTTGGGAAAATATTGAGGACAACTTCCTAGTACAAATGCTGGAGGAACCAACAAGGGGCCTTGCACCTCTAGACCTGTTGCTCACAAACAGAGAAGTATTGATCGGGGAAGTAGAAGTAAATGGCAACCTGGGAAGCAGCGACCATGAGATGGTAGAGTTCAGGATCCTGATCAATGGAAGGAAGGAAAGAAGCAGAACACACACCCTGGACTTCAGAAAAGCAGATTTTGGCTCCCTTAGGGAGCTGATGGGAAGGATCCCTTGGGAGGCTGATCTGAAGGGGAAAGGTGTCCAAGACAGCTGGCTGTATTTTAAAGAAACCCTGTTAAAGGCACAGGAAGATAACATTCCGATGTGCAGAAAGAACAGCAAATGTGGACAGTGACCAGCGTGGCTTAGCAGGGAACTCTGCGATGAGCTGAAACATAAAAGAGAAGCTTACAAGAAGTGGAAGCTTGGACAGATGACAAGGGAGGAGTATAAAGATATTGCTCGGGACTGCAGGGATAAAATCAGAAAGGCCAAAGGACACCTGGAGTTGCAGCTAGCAAGAGATGTGAAGGATAACAGAAAGGGGTTCTATAAGTATATCAGCAACAAGAAAAGGATCAGGGGTGGTGTAGGTCCCTTACTGAATGGGGCAGGCATCCTCGTGGTGGATGATGCAGAAAAGGCTGAAGTACTCAATGCTTTTTTTACTTGTCTTCACAGGGAGGGCCAGCTCCCAGGCTACTACATGGGGTAACATGGAATGGAGAAAAGAGCGGCCCTCGGTGATGGAAAGTCAGGTTAGGGAACACTTAAAGAAATTGGATGTGCACAAGTCCATGGGGCCAGATGAACTGCATCCCAGGGTGTTAAGGGAACTGGCGGAAGTGATTGCAGAGCCACTGGCCATGATCTTTGAGAGCTCGTGGCGAACGGGGGAGGTCCTGGAGGATTGGAAAAAGGCAAATATAGTACCTATCTTTAAGAAAGGGAAAAAGGAGGATCCGGGGAATTACAGACTGGTCAGCCTCACCTCAATCCCTGGGAAAATCATGGAGCAGGTCCTCAAAGAATCCATCCTGAAACATTTGGAGGAAAATAGAGTGATCAGGAACAGTCAACATGGATTCACCAAGGGCAAATTGTGCCTGACCAACCTGATTTCCTTCTATGATGAGGTGACTGGATTTGTGGATGCGTGAAGAGCTATTGACGTGGTATACCTTGACTTTAGCAAGGCTTTTGATACAGTTTCCCACAGCATTCTCGTCGGCAAGTTAAGGAAGTATGGGTTGGACAAGTGGATCGTAAGGTGGATCGAAAACTGGCTAGATCGATGGGCTCAGCAGGTAGGAATCAATGGCTCGATGTCTGGTTGGCAACCGGTAATGAGTGGAGTGCCCCAGGGGTCGGTCCTGGGGCCGGTTCTATTAAACATCTTCATTAATGATCTTGATGATGGAATAGACTGAGTGATTAGTAAGTTCGCAGATGACACCAAGTTGGGGGGAATGGCAGATACTCTGGAGGGCAGGAACAGGATCCAGGGAGATTTGGACAAATTGGAACACTGGGCCGAAAGAAACCTCATGAGGTTCAACAAGGACAAGTGCAAAGTCCTGCACTTAGGACGGAAAAATCCCATGCACTGCTACAGGCTGGGGACCGATCGGCTAAGTAGCAGAGCTGTAGAAAAGGACCTGGGGGTTATGGTGGACGGGAAGATGAATATGAGCCAAAAAGGCCAATGGCATATTAGGCTGCATCAGTAGGAGTACTGCCAGCAGATCGAGGGATGTGATAATTTTCCTCTATTCGACACTGGTCAGGCCGCATCTGGAATACTGTGTCCAGTTTTGGGCTCCCCACTACAGAAAGGATGTGGAGAAATTAGAAAGAGTCCAGCGGAGGGCAACAAAAATGATTAGGGGGCTGGGGAACATGACTTATGAGGAGAGACTGAAGGAACTAGGCTTATTTAGTCTACAGAAGAGAAGACTGAAGGGAGATTTGATAGCAACCTTCAACTACTTGAAGAGGTGCTCCAAAGAGGAGGGAGCTAGGCTGTTCTCGATGGTAACAGAGGACAGAACAAGGAGCAATGGTTTCAAATTACAGCTGGGGAGGTCAAGGTTGGATATTAGGAAAAACTTTCTCACTAGGAGGGTGGTAAAGCATTGGAATGGGCTACCTAGGGAGGTGGTAGAATCTCCATTTTTGGAGATTTTTAAGGCCCGATTAGACAAAACCCTGGCTGGGGTGATTTAGTAGGAGTGGTCCTGCTTTTTAGCAGGGGGTTGGACTAGATGACATCGTGAGGTCCCTTCCAACCCTATTATTCTATGATTCTATGATCGTGAGATCTGGTTATTGTTACCGATGTATAACATGTGCTGGCAGTGATCAGAATGAAGGCTGGTTTGGTGGTCCATGATGGAAGGCTATCTGGAAGTAGTGATCTGGATCTGAAGACATAAAGTGGGAAGCATGGTGCACAAGAGAGAATGTTCTAGCCAGAGACGTAGGAAAGGAGGCACAGTAGTTTGTGAGAGAAGACCTGGGCAGCAACAAGACAAGATGTAGGGGAAGAGCACAGGTGATAGGGGTGCAACAAATGTTTTTACAGATAAAATCTAGGCAGGGGAGAAAAGATGATGCAATGCAATTTGTGGTGGCCTTTTTAATTGCTGCATCTCTTTATTTTGAGTTTCGTGTTGCAGGGCTTTCAGCCATCACTGTCACTAGAACCCTTCAGCAGAATTTTGTGACATCCAGAGACAACTTAGACTGACATAAATTGACAGTCTGATTGTCTGGTTCACCCTTTAATTGTGGATTAGTTTTTTAGTAAGTTTTATTATAATTGTACCCAGTGTGTGGATTAATTTACTCTAAAGAGCTTGTGAGGCCATAGCATTATGTGATGTGTACATTGAGGTAGGCATGTGGCTGCCCTTTTGACAGCTGTGAATGAAGACCAAAATGAAACATGAGCAAGAAACTGCGTGTTGCAATTTCAAGCTACTTTCCTTAGGTAATAGCTAAAGTATTTAACCTTCAGAAAAATCCTTCCTAAGAAATATCTATAAAAACATTTCAGAACAGACATGAGAAATTAACATTCTATTTTAAGGAGAGAAAATGGAAATATATTTTGACTTTCCACCTGTGCCATTGAATTTAATTGAAAGGAGTCACACTGTGGGTTCTGCTCAGAAGAGTTAACTAATGAGCTTGATCCTGGTGCCATTGAATTTAATGGCAAAATTCCTCCTGACTTCAATGGGAGCAGGGAGGCAGGTTCACAAAACCAAAATCAAAACGTTATCTAGATTTCTGTGCTTAGTGTCAAAGCTAACATAGTTAAGCAAAATGGAACAGATATGACTTGGTCAATATGGTTTAAAATTTTAGCACTGACTAAATGTATCTATCTACCTATCTGTACAGTGTAAGCACAATAAAGTTTATCAGCACACATTGGGTTACATTTTCAAACCTTTTATTTTTGTGGGTACAATTTGTGTCTGCAAAATTTGTGCCTACAAAATAAATTGCCAATGTAAATCTGAGCATTTGTGCCTCCAGCTACCTGATTTGTATCCGCAATTCAACTCCAGGTACACAAATATTAGTGCAGATAAAGCCCATAATCTGGAGACTATCAGTCTCAAAATTCAACTCTTTATGCATCTAGTCTGGCTTAGTTTAGTTATCAGGACCCAGTAATATCAGTATAAAATTGCCATTGTTAAGGCCCTTGCTTGAGAGTAAAACAGACAAAATGTATCCCCAATACTTTGAAAAGGGCAAATGGTATTAATTCACATACATAACTCATTTTAATTAAACATATTTTTAAATAGCTTCTTAATGGAGAACCAATGTCTCATTAATCTTGAATGAACAAACGTAAGCACCCTAGGGAAGCCACATGATAACTGAAATTCAGGTAACACAGTGTACAGCATACTGAAATGGATTCACCATCATGATCTAGCTAGAAATAAAATTTAAAAAAACATCATTCTCCACAGTGTGGGGATCTTGGAAAACGAGCAGAGTCATCTATATAGCAAACCTGAGAAACAAGCATAATATTTTATTCTCCGCTAAATCCCAAAACTATTTTACAGACCTTTGGCCATCTCACTACAAACAATGGAACAATTTGCGTGTGTAAGGCAAGAAGGATTTAGTCCCATAGGCTATGTCTACACTGGGTAATTTAAGTCGACTTAGTGTGTCTCCACTTAAAAATAAAGTCGACTTAAAGGGGAACTTAAAAAGTCGACCTAGAGCATCCGCACTGGATGCCTAGGTCGACTTTGTGGGGCTTAGGGGGACCGAGGGCAGGTCCACAGGGACAGGGGGGCACCCCTTACTCAATGCCAGGGGGCTCAGCCTTTGCCCCATTGTACCTAGGTACAATGGGGCAAAGGGGGACAGGGACCCTGGCAGGGCATAGGGGCAGGGTGGGCAGACTCTGCTCTGCCCTGTGGGGGGGCATGCCAGGCTTCCCCTGTTCCTCCTCCGGCAGGGAGGGCATTGGTGTAGCCCTGGGGTAGCCCTAAGTCGACTTAGGGCTACCCCTTGGCTACACTGGCTTAAGTCGACTCTAGGGAGTCGAATTGAGCCTTAGGTCTACTAGAAAGGAGGTTTAATAAAGTCAACTTAATTTTCATTAAGTCGACTTTATTTTCCTTAAGTTGACTTAAGCAAGCTGCTTAAGTCGACTTAAGGAAACTGTAGTATTGACGCAGGGTAAATTAAGTCGACTTAAGCAAGCTTAAGTTGACTTAATTTACCAGTGTAGACGCAGCCATATATAGATATACATAAAATAAAACAAACCCCAAACCCATACCTGCTCATTCAGCATTACTTTACACTTAACATGAAAAATCAGGAAATAAAAAAGTTAAAGTTCCAAATATTATAATAACTTGGCCATATTACATATCTCATATATTCTGTGGTACACATTTAGTAACAAACATTAGTATATTGATATTTAATAAAGAAAACTGGAATACAAAATGTCACATAGATGCCATATAACAAAGCATCAACCTGTGAAGCTTGCCTATATGAAATTCAGCCTTGTGCAGACAACCAGTAATGGGCTCTGTGCCGATAAATACGTCTTATTCTGGAGAGATAAGTGGAACTTAAATGCTCCATAGGTCTTGAGCTAGCCTTTTGCATTGGGATAAATAAGGGTGTGGAACTCCCACTGAACATCTGCTGCTGTTGCTTCCCCATCTCCTTCATGATGATATGGGAAACAACTCTGCAGCAGGGATTCTGCTTAGCAAAGAATGAGGTTTAGTCAGGGGCTCCAAAATGAAACGACTTCAAATAAAAATGTACTGTGTTTAAGACCGTACTTGTCTATTCCATCTCCCTCTATCTTGAAAAGTGAGTTCAGACATGACAAAATATTGTATAAGGACAAGATCCAAAGCCCAATGATATCACTGGAAAGAATCCCATTGAATTCAATAAGTTTTACATTTTTTACAATCAGTTTTACATTTTACAATCAGTTAGGATAAGATGTAAAAACTGGCATACTGGATCAGCTCATGGTCCATCTTGCCTAGACTACAGTCTGAGTTGCCCTCTTTCCAGAGACTGGGGATGGGAGAATGTACAGAGCAGGACAATTATGGAGTGATCCACCCTTATTGTCCACTCCTGGTTTCTGATAGTCAGAGGTTTAGTTACCTCAAGCATGGAGCATAGCCACAGATGGACCTATTCCCTATGAACGTACCCAGTTCTTCTCTGCACCTAGTTATACATTTGGCCATCACAACATCCCATAGCAATGAGTTCCACAAATTAGTTGTGTCACACTGTCTAGAGTGGCTCACAATTGTGAGTGTCTACTGTAAGGCAGACTATCAGAAAAACAGGACAGACCGCTCGAACTGGTGGTGTATTCTGTAATTAGACTTTACCAAGCCAATAACTGGATTAATATACTAGTCTTACCATAGAGTCACAAACTGTCCTCTTAGGCTCTCCAGTCTCTCTTGCCACCCAGACAAATGGGACTTTATGATAAAATGACATTCAAACCTATAAGCACATCAGGCTGAGATTGAGATTTACATCTACTCAATGTGAACTACATTCAAGGCTGGATCTATAATGCTTTGCTCTCTACCATGAACTTTGTACTACATGAGTACTTGTAGTATCAAAACCCAATGCAAATACATAGAACTAAAATGGCCTAATTGATATTTTATATACTAACTAATAAAAATACAATTAATCATAACCGTAAAATACACTAAATTCAACTTAACTCAACTACCTGGTGTCTAATACCCATGACATGGGCTAATAATGAATTCTCTTTACAGTGACAGGTAAACTGAAATATATTACAATAGCAATTTTGATAATTACTTCTTCAGGCATTTGAACAACATATTCCATAAAGACAAGATTTTTTAAAATAGAATTGAGAAATAGCAAACATAAAATACAATGAACAAAAGTTTGTTTTATCACCAACTTGAACTTGCCTTGCCCTAAAGAAATCCCTGCCACAGAAATAGTCTTGGCTGTAAAAGGATAGCTAAAAAAAAGTAAAAGCTTTCATTCTCCTGTTATAGTCATATTATAGCAATGGGGTTTCATAGCTTCCATGACACTGATATGAATATATTTGGAGCCTAAATATACCAGTAAAGTTGTGCATTAAAGATTATGGAGCTCTTGGAATGCTACTGTGATTTACTTAATTCAAAGTAGTGCTTGAAAGAGAGCCTCAAACTACACTGGACATAAGTGGCAATGCTGATACCAAATATGTCTCTTAGCAGCAATTTGTGATGACTTTTTTTTTTAAAGCAACTGGATGCCTGGAAAGAGACACTTTCCACGATTCAATAGTCTCCTTTAGCTCAAATAGTAAAGCTTCTGGATTTTGCATGTGAAGATGGCAGACTCTTCCTCAACTGAGAAAAAGATATTTTCAGATTAAATGGGTTTATTCTTTCCTAATACAGTGCTGCTAGGAAATGTGAAGAGCTTTTGGAGATTAGATCATAATTTAAGACCTGGTCCAAAGACCACTGAAGGTGGTAGGAATCCTCTAAGCTGTTTCAATGAGTTTTTGGATCAAACCCCAAGTGACTTCCAAGAACTTGCTAAACAAGGTTCTCCACTGGAACTGAGTGTTCTAGTTTGGTTTTAAACTTTTGGGGGAACTGTCTCCTTTCAGCTCCATTACAATAAATAGTCTTTCACATCATTGTTCTACCTAATAAGGGCCTGATGAAGTCTATTAAACACAAGCTATGCCTACACTCAAAAAACTGTAGTCTAGACCCACTCTGTTGATCCCGCAGGCACTCTCAAGTTGACATAATTACTCCATCCCCTCCAGTGGAGAAAGGCTGCATCAACTGGAGAGCACTGTAGGTTGACAGAGCCCAGTGAGGACACAGAAGTAAGTAGACTTAAGTAAGTCGATGGGAGATATGTATTCTGTGGAACGCAGATTACGTATCTCCTGCTGATTTAGCATGGTAGTCTAGACCTGGCCTCAGTGAGAATCTGTTCATGGTTTGGGCTCGGACCCTAAATACCTCACTGAGTTCTTCTGTCTTCATCAAATCCAGTATCCCCTTACTCACTTTCTCAACCTTTCCACAACTCCACCTCTTCCAGCTTTACCTACCCTTTTGTTCTCCTATATTTAGGCTAAATTTCACAAGTGGTGTTTGGGTAAAATACAGTAATGACTAGAAAAGAAAATGTGGAAATGATTCATGTAGAAGAAATAACTGAATTTTTTAGTAGTTTTAACTCAGACAAATTTTAAAGATTTCATATTGACTGGAACAAAACTGAGTCATGACTCTGATTAGTACAGTCTGGAGTGTAGCTGTGAGTCACTTTTACAGGACTACAGTTTGTACAAAGAGTCAGAAACCCCTAAAAGAAGCTAGAAGCTTCATAAGAGGGAAGTGGCAAAGACAGACTACTAATTGATGGAAAGTGGAGGATGGTGGGTGTAGAAAAGGGGAGTTACACTTGAATAAGTGCAGGAGGAAGCAATCAGCAGCCGCAGAAGTGGAATAAATGACACCAAGATTTTTTAATAAGTGAATAGTAATTTTGGGTGCTCCAATTTTTGGGTGTCAAATCCTTATAGAACTTATTTTTTAGAAAATATTAAGTATCCCTCTGAAAACTAGCTTCCCTTAAGGTGACCCAAACTGGGCAACCAAAATCATTATAGCATCTTAGCCAGATCCTCTAGCATGTGGATAAATGGCTAAAGACAGAGGGATCAAAGTTACTGTGATACATCTGGGATATCCATGAGGCTTGCTTTCTCACTAAGGCTTGCTTTTAGGATGAAAACAATAACAAACATACAGACAGAAAGAGGCATACAGGGTAAGAAAAAAATAATGCTGCGGATTTTCAAGAAACAAGGACATGTCTATTAAAGCACATAAGCAGGAATGAAGGTTGATAATCCAGCAACAGAAGCCAGAGCATGATTTAAAAAGATATGAATGGTTTAATGTTTCTAACGATATATATGAGAAACAACAAATTCCAAGATATACGGTCCCAGTTCAGAAAATCTCTTAAGCACTGGCTTGATTTCAATGCATCTTAAGCTGAATTTAAAGTTAAGCATGTGTTTAAGTGCTTTGTTGAAAAGGGTACAATAAGAGAGAGACCTGGCAGTTGCCTGAGCCTAAGATATTTGGTTTTTTGTTCTCTCTCTCTGTGTGTGTGTGTGTGTGTGTGTGTGTGTGTGTGTGTGTGTGTGTGTGAGAGAGAGAGAGAGAGAGAGAGAGAGAGAGAGAGAGAGAGAGAGAGAACAAAATGTTTTCTTTGTCAGTGATGACAGTAAATAGGTTTGCTGTAGGAAAAGGGCCAGATTGACTTTAGCACAGTTACTCTCAATTTACCCAGGAATACGTGTGAGCAGCATTGCATGTGAAGGTTAGAAATGAAGAAAAGGTAAATGCAAACCACTGTGGATTGAATGAGGACTCTGAAGAAATGTGGTTAAAAGCAGGAAGGAAGATATGGATACAATATCATGAATATTGAGATGTCCAGGCAAAGGGGGGAAGAGGGGATAGAATCCAGGAAGTGATTTTGCAACAATAAGAATATAAAAACATAAGCCAGACTAAAAAATATAAAAAGGAAAGTCCAGAATGAATTCCAGGGTAGATTATCTGGCTATGTGGACTCTCTCCTAAGACCCTATGCTATCAACACACCTAGCTATCTGAGAGACACTACAGATTTCCTGAGAAAAATCCAATCCATTGACGGTCTTCCAGAAAATACCATCCTGGCCACTATGGATGTAGAGGCTCTTTACACTAACATTCCCCACAAAGATGGATTACAAGCTATTAGAAGAACCATCCAGGATGATGACACATCTAAACTTGTGGCTGACCTCTGTGACTTTGTACTCACCCACACCCATTTCAGATTTGAAGATGATCTATACCTTCAAGTCAGTGGCACTGCTATGGGTACCCGCATGGCCCCACAATATGCCAACATCTTTATGGCCGACTTAGAACAACGTTTCCTCACGTCTCATCCCAAAGCACCTCTACTTTACCTACGCTATATTGATGACATCTTCATCATCTGGACCCATGGTAAAGATGCCCTTGAAGATTTCCATAGAGATTTCAACAATTTCCACAGCACAATCAAACTTAGCCTGGAACACTCCACACAAGAGATCCACTTTCTGGACACTACAGTGCAAATTAGCGATGGGCACATAAACACCTCCCTATACCGCAAACCTACTGATCGGTATAGTTACCTACATCCCTCGAGCTTCCATCCTCGACACACCACACGATCCATTGTATACAGTCAAGCCCTAAGATATAACCGCATTTGCTCTGACCCTGTCGACAGAGACAGACACCTTCAGGATCTCTACCAGGCATTCTTAAAACTACAGTACAAACCCGCAGAAGTGAAGAAACAAATTGACAGAGCCAGACGGGTACCCAGAAGTCAACTACTGCAGGAGAAGCCCATGAAAAACAACAACAGAACGCCACTGGTCACCACCTACAACCCCCAAGCCAGACCTCTTCAACACATCATCAAAAATCTACAGCCTATTTTACAAGTTGATCCCTCACTCTCTCAAGCCTTAGGAGACAGACCTCTCCTTGCTTTCAGACAGCCCCCTAATCTTAAAAGGATACTTACCAGCAACTACAGATCACAGAACAGAAACACTAAAGCAGGAACACAGCCCTGCAGCAGACCACGCTGCCAACTTTGCCCTCATATCTACACTGATGACACCATCACAGGGTCTAATCATGCCACCTATTCCATCAAGGGTTCGTTCACCTGCTCATCCACCAATGTGATTTATGCCATCATGTGCCGGAAATGCCCCTCTGCCTTATATATTGGACAGACAGGACAGTCTCTGCGCCAAAGAATCAATGGACACAAATCTGACATCAGAAATTGCAACACTGCAAAACCTGTAGGGGAACACTTCAATCTCCCTGCTCACTCCCTTGACGACTTGTTAATAGCTGTGTTGAAACAGATGAATAACAAATCACAGCTTCAAAGAGAGACTGCAGAACTCGAATTTATATGCAAATTTGACTCAGTTGTCTTGGGGTTAAACAGGGACTATGGATTTTTCTCGCATTACAACAAGTGATTTGACCTCCCCCTCCTCTATGTGCTGTTCCCCAGTGTTTTGAATCCTAACACCTATTTTGATTTGCTGTTACAGCCTGACCAGATGCTATGTCATACACTCCCCTGCATTTAATTTCCTCCCACTCTGTAACTTTCCTATCTTCAAAGCGTCTGACGAAGTGGGATTTTCTCCCACGAAAGCTCATGCGATAAATAAAACTGTTAGTCTTTAAAAGTGCCACAGGACTCTGTTGTCTTCCAGGGTAGAGGCAGTAAAGAGGTCAGAGCAGCTTTTAGCAGCACTAGTGGGATGTAGCAGATTGCCACCAGCTCTCCCTGCCCTTCTGGGTGGTCTTGCCCCTCAAGAATAACAGGATTTAGACTTCACCCAGTGCAATCACCCACACTCATTTATTTACAATTTAGCAATGCAAACCCCACTCCCAAACCAGACCCCAGTAGGCCCCAGGCTGCTCATCCTTTCATAGCCAGGAAGCAACTAAAATACAAGAATCTTATTTTTCTCTTATGTTTCGATTCTGGTTATTTTTTTTTTATCCTGGCTGATTGGTAGTTTTCTCCACACCTCCCCCACTCAGTCGTTCTCCCCCACCTTCACAGTCTCTCTGCCACAGTGTTACTTTCTTTGCACTCTACTCTTTCCTTCCTCTCTTTCCCTTTGTTGCCTTTCCTTTTCTCGATGGCTATTAACTCACAATCAACATGTCACTCTATAGATTACTAACAAACATTAGGAAAACAGAGCAAATAAAACAATCACCAAAGACGATGAAACTAAAATACTATTTGTCATTCATCATCCTGATCACTCTATTTATCTGAAACATCCTTCCTACCCCTTCTCATCTCTCTTGTCTATTTTGACTGTAAAACCTTTTGGGTAGGTCCTGTCTTTTATAATATGTTTGTATAATGTCTAGCAAAATAGGGCTTCAATACCAATTTGAAGTCATTAGGCTCTACCAACACAAATAAGAAATAATAATAAACTAACATAACTCCATGACAAACTATAACTTCTTTTACCTCATTTACCTGAATAAGATAATTATTATGAATAATAGTGATGATGATTGATGATAATGATGAAAGGGATTTCCTCTAGGAAATTTCAAAGATAAAAATATCGTTTAAAAACGCTTAATGTTGCTAAGCAAAAACAGTGTATTAAGCATCTGTCACATCCTTTGAAAACACAAGCAATTAAGAGCAAAAAATGAATAGCTAAGGATGCTATAATTGTGCCACTGCGCAAATAATAAACAGATACATTTGACCAGATGCTTCAGTGGTGTAAATGGAAGTAGTTTCATTGACTTGAATGGGACTACGTACATTTACATGAGCTAAAAATATGTTCCCTTACTGTTACCAAGTGTAAAGAAACACGTGGTTTAGCACAAAACAACACCTTAACTCTGAACCAAAATAAATAACAACCTTTTACCATAAATACATCACAGCCCTTGTACATATTAATGACATACACTGATCAGTTTAAAATACAACTGCTCAAGTCTTACCAGCATTTACATCCAGGCTTAATTTTAAGCATGTGAGCAGTCCAATGTCAATTTTAATCATGAGAAGTCAATTGGACTATTCATGTTCTTAAAGCTAAGCAAGTGTATAAGTCTTTGGAACCATGGCTCATAGGCTGATAATATTATACAATTTCTTATTATACTATATGTTAAGACAGCAATTATTAGTGTCTTACCAAAAAGTTTTGCTGCCAATAGATAGCCATTAGTATTTTCCCTTTAACAGCATTCCTTAAAAGACAAAATTCAGATAATGAAATCAAGGTAGCAAAAATAATAGATAATATATCCCAACATTCCAAGGTTCAGAGGAAAGATTGTTGTGCTGTGAGAAATATGTATTTCGCTACACATGAGAAAAACAACATATCCGTTAAGTGGGCAGTGTAAGGTTTGTCTGATGGCATCTGTTCATTTCCTGCATTGTAAACAGTATGATAGCTAACTAAATTGATTTTTGAAATAAGTTTCTAGATATATTGCAAATGTACATCCTTCAGTATGTGTTCTACTCTATGTGTCAATTATGGTCCACTGGGAGGATGACAATACAAATGTACTGCCTGCATTGCGGTTATAGCCTGACATTCTGTCTGCACAGGACAAAGGCAGGCAGATTGCCAGAGAGCACAAAGGGGAGTGTGTAGAGCAAAATCAATTACACCTCTTTTAGAAAGATAAAGTGCACACTTTTCCTTGTACTTGTCATCAGACACCAGGAGGTGGGCCAATGGTCCCTCTCCTCATTGAACTGACTGCCTGCTTCCTTCATAGTCATATAGCTGGGAAAAGTTGTCTTGTATCCTCTCCTCAAATCATGAGCCATGCAGGGGAAGCTCTAATTATTATTATTTGTATTACAAAGGAATCTAGTGGCTCCCGGTGAAATCAGGGCCCTGCTGTGCGATGCACTGTACAGACACATAGCAGGAGACAGCTCCTGACCCATAATCTAAATAGACAAGCCAGACACAGGGTGATTTTTACAGATGAAGAGCTAAGACACATTGAGTTTCAGTGACTTCCCTAAAGTCATACAGAGGGTCTGTGATGGAGCCAGAAAATCAAAGCACATATCCAGTTTGGTGCCTTAATCACAAGGCCTGAGAGAAGGGAGCACATTTGATAAACCCAAAGTTCACTGGGAATGTTTCAAGAAGACTCGGACAGCAATGAATTATAGCAAATGTCACATGATTGAATTATTTCTCTTAAACCTTGTAACAAAGTCAAAGAGTGAGGTGAATGGAACTGAAACCAGAGATGCAGAAGCGGTCCCAGCTGGCACACATGATACATGGTTTCCCTTGAGCAGGAAATTGGAAGGTTTTCCTTATAAAGTATACAAAATAGGCTTGGGTAAATAGTCCTTTGAAAGTGAGCAAGGGAGTAATTAGTAACAAATGATATTATATAAAACACTTTTGAATCCTCTAAGATACATTTACTGACAGCACAAAGCCATCTACTTACCATTTGTATTCTTCTGTATGCTATGACCTATATCCCTACAATGGATTGGTATAGTAGGAGTTAAGATGATGATGCATGTTTCTAAAGTTAGGAAATTCCTCTGAAATCTGATTGCTTATGGCTAATAAATGTAGAAAGAGGGAATCCAGTTCACAGTGCATTTCAACATTAAAACTTTCTGTTGGACAGTTTTTAAAACCTTTCCCTTCTGAATCAGGATTATAGAAAGAAGGATTCTTATGCAAATGTGGACATGTATATAAGCATTGTAATCCATGTTAGATGTTTCCTTGAATGCTAAAGGGCTGCCCTACACTGAAAAGTTACATCAGCATATCTATGCCTCTCAGGACCATACCACTGAGAGAAGAGGTTAAGCCAATCTGACCTCCCCTGGTGTAGACAGCAGCAGGTCAAGAGAAGAATTCTTCTCTCAGCCTAGCTCCCGCTTCTCAGGGAGGTGGATTATATACAGTGATGGAAAAAACCCTCCCATCACTGTAGGAAGTGTCTACTCTAGAGCCGCTGTATTGTATAAGTGTAGCCATGAACAAAGACTCTTTGTTTTGTCTTCAGGGAGATATGGTAGCAACATAGAACAATCTGTCATATCCTAAGAAAATTTATGAATGAATAGTGCAGAATTAAGTAGATAAATAAAAGTTAATAACACCAGTGTTCACCAACTTGCATGTGGACAAGGCAGTAGTGGGAGCCTGGGGAGTAGGGAATGAACATTACCTCTCCCTGCACTCTCTGTGGGTCAGGGCCCAGTGCTTTCTTCCTTATGTGGAGTCCCAGGAAAGGCACAGCCCAGAGACCACAGGGAGGTGTGCTGTGCAGCTCCAGCATCTGGGCTGCAGGCCCTGCCCTCCACCAATGCTTTCTCTATAGCCTCCCGTTCCAGGCCATAATCCCTTTGTGCAGGCAGGTTTGTGGAGCTGTGCAAAGAAAAAAAGTGCTTGGATGGGCTGAGAACTGGCTGCAGGTAGGTTTACTGGGCAAAAGCCAGGAGGCAAGCTCCCTAAATTCCTTGTCATTGCAAGGGTTTTGGGAATTGTTGCATCTTGGTGTCTCCTATATTCTGTGATGCAGAAGAGTTTAGTCTCTCTGGGCTGAAATGCTTTGGTCTAATTTTGGCTGTTGAGTTTAGTGCGTAGGCGGTGTTTGTGATCTGTCATATATAGGAAGTTGGAGTAAATAATCTGGTGGTCCCTTCTGACCTCAGACTCTGTGACTCTAATATATGGATAAAATAAATCAAAGGTAATATTAAATTTAACACTCTAACTTGTCACAATTTATGCTGCTCATTTACTTTTTGGACTTCACTTAAACTGATGGTGAAATTAGGTTCTACATGTTTCTCACACTCAGTGCTTCTGTGTCCAAATTTAAAGGGTGAGGGATTACGTAATCCAAATACAACCATTTCATTTTTTATTAATATTAATACTTAGCACATTACATGATCAAAGTGCTGTACAAACATTAACAAACGAATCCCTGAGCAACTCTACTGAGGTAGATCAGTTAACGTTGCTATCCCAACTTTACAGATGAGAAGCTGAGGCAGGCAGGTTAAATTATTTGCCCCGGGCTGCAGTAAGACTTGATTACAATTCAGGAAGAATCCCTGATTCTCATTTCTGTATTTAGATTAGAGCTGGGTGAATAATTGTTTTTTTTTGTTTGTTTGTTTTTTTTTGGGGGGGGGGGGGAGGAGGAGTGGAGGGTGCATGGATGTGTGCCAGCAGTTCTGGGGGGTGGGGGAACTAAACTAAATAAAAGCTAGTTTGAATTGTACTGAATCTGAAATTTTTCAGATTTTTGATGAACTGAAAAAGTCCACTTTGTGTCTTTTCCAGAGCAGGGATTTGATATGTGACTCTCCCCTCTTCCCCCCCAGTCCAGGTGAGTGCCCTACTCCCTGGATTAATCATTACAAAGGCATTAGTAACAGTCTTCCTCCTCCTCTGGCAGTTTTATGACTGGACAAAACTATTCAGGTCTCATTTGTGAATAGTTTGGGATCAACCAAAATTGCACTTTTTTTGGGGGGGAGGGGTCAAATAAACTAGACATCCAGAAAATTTCATGCAATTATACTTCAGACCACACCTGCCCTTTGTATCTCCCCATGGGGATTAAACAGTGTCTCTTTAAGAAAAGGAGAGACATTTACTTACTGTCAGATAATATACTGTACCTATGTAAATCATAGAATGGAATGCACAAACACCTCCCAAGAAACAAGGATATGAGGCAGGTAAGATCTATGAGTCTCCATCTTTTCTATTTCTTTAAAACTGAGTATATACTCTGCAAGAAAACACAGGAATAATCCATTTTTATAGTCTAAAAAGAGGCAATTCTCTGAAATATATTTTCAAAATCTGCACATTAATTTGTGATGAGCCTGTTGACTCCAGCTATGCAGTGAGATGGCTTTAAGAAGTAATTCAACCAGGCACTGTGATGCGCAATCTGATTACTGTTCAGTGCACTACATTTGTATGATGGTTTGTTTTGTAACTGCATTGTGTACATGTTTTGCATTTTTCATAAATAAATAAATAGAACTATTACTGTTAACTTGTACATGAGGATCTGTAAACAGCCCCCAAATACCCAGTTGTATTTTTGCTCATAATCTGAGTTTGGTGAGTCACTTTCTTGAAGAATTCCAATGATCAGAGGCAGGAAAAGGAATGAGTAATTTTCGTTACTTCTCAGACATCATCTACATTAAGGAAGCTGACACCAATATAGCTACAGTGTTGTAGTTGCACAGGTGCAAATCTCTTATTATAACAATGTAGCTGTGCTACACCAGACCCAATGGGTCTTTTACTGGTGCAGCTTAATATGGTACCTTAAATTGCTTTTCACATGTGCTACTCAAGTATTTTAGGATTTGCCCTCATGCAACTACATAGAGGTAGTCACAGTGGTGTGAATTTCTTTTATATAGACAAGGCCTTACTGTATCCCTCCCTCCTTCCAGTTCTGAAGAGAATTCCTAGTGAATGACTGTTCCTTTGGAGGGGAGGGTTAAGGGATTAAAATAGGGATCTGATTTTCTGTCGATCAGACTATGATGTGGTCACTTATTTCAGTGCAATGGATGTACAATAACACCATTCTGACTTGGATTTTACAATAATTTTGCACTGGTGTAATTAGGCAAGAGGAAGGGCTATGAAGACTCAAGCACTGGGACTCAGAAAACTTGGCCTCAGTTCCAAGTTCTGCTGCAGACTTCATATGACACTGGCCAAATCGCTATCAGTGCTTCATCTGGAAAATGGAGATAGTGTTTCCCTGCCTCTGGGGTGGCATTAGGATACCTTCATTAATGTTAGAGGTGCTCAGCTGATGTGCCATTGAAGTGGAGAAGTAAGATAAGAACATCTGCTTCCAGAGACTTGCATAAAGAACTGTTAGAGGAAAAAAGGGAGAAAAAAAGCAGCCATTAGAAGGCATATGTGAAAAATATGAGATATTTTTAACCAGAAATACTGTAGCAATATTGATCAGATTTAGTTTCTTTCATTTTCTTCTACCCAAGAAAGAAAACTTAAAATGTTGAAAAAATGTCCTGTATGTTCTTTTCCATCATAATATGGTATGAATCAAGTTTATGGAGATCAAGAAATTTCTGCTCTTGTTATGAACATCTTTTTAAAGCTTCTGGGATGCTCAGTGCAATTATAGCGTGAAATGACTGATCTCCTATGTGACAGCATCTAACATTGGGGGAATTCAGAATTTGGCATTGATAAACAACAATTAGCAATCTCTTGATAAACACAACTCTGCAATCAAACACTTAAGGTTTCCCTGAGTCACACACAAAATGTGAATGTGCTGCATTACTTGCCTGTTGCAGTGTTACTCCTGAAGGATTTGTACTATTTGTATATAATCTACATAATTATTATTGGTATTTGGGCAGTTTGCTATGGTCCATATTGTGCCATCCTGCAGCACTCTCCATTGATATCAATGGGTACTGATTATTGCAATAAATCCTAGAATGCCAAGGTGTTTGATTGAAAAACTTCACTTTTTGTAGCATGTTGTCTACTATTTACTCTATGTAGGCTGGATTGGAACTCAGCTTTAGATATGGCATAGGACTTTTCTTTTAAATTGGCAAATCTTTTAAAATATATATATTTCCCTCTTGCCTGGGGGTAATTTTTCCTCTTTTAATTGAAGACTATGAGGGTTCAAATCTCCATTTTGTGATAGACATGCCAGCCAATCTTCTTTATAGTTAGTTTGGTTACTCTGTAATGTCGTTAAATTGGCAATAATTTTTAACATTATATGCGACTTAAATTTACTGAGTTTTTTTTAATAGCAACAATGATCAGAGGCCGGTGTTTATGTCATGAATGGGCTAAAGAAGCATTTTTCTAAGGAGCTAGTTTCCCAGCACTGAAGATAGTATGCATCTAATATTAATACACTGACTGCATGAAAGTTAAACTAAGAGATGTTACCATGATTAATATATATCTGTCAGATTAAATTTAAGATCACAGAGGATTATAATTTAGAATGAATACATAATAAATCTTTTGTAAAAGAAATATGTCTGCATTTTTATTTTAAACAGATCCTGGAAAAATATCAAGGATGATTTGGTTTATATAACAGTGTTACTTAGAACAGATTTTAATCCATTATGGCTATGTCTACACTGGCAAATTACTTCGAATTAAAGAAACTTAATTCGAACTAATTTAAGCCTTGGCTACACTAGGCTTTCATTAGTTCGAATTAAGGGCTTCCTTAATTTGAACTAATAAATTTGCTTATACTTTTCGAAGTAAGTGTTAATTCGAACTAGTTAGTTCGAATTAACCCAATGTGACCATGTTAGTTTGAACTAAGCGCTTAGTTCGAACTAACTGGCACATCGAGCTCAATGCAATTGACTAATTTGAACTAAGCAAGTGCCATGTATGGCACTTGCTTAGTTCAAAATAAAATTTGCTAGTTTGAATTAAGTTAATTCGAACTAACTAAAATTAGTTTGAATTAGTTAGTTCAAATTAACTAATTTGAACTAACTTTGTTAAGTGAAGACATAGCCTATGTGTTTATTTCCTTAACTATTTACAGAGTTAACAGGAGGTAGTTATATTAACTATGTCTACCAGTCTCAGGGAGCATCACTGTGACAAAAAGGAACTACTTTTCTAAATTATTCCGTACTAGGGAATTCTGATAGCCTTCCTGTTACAAGCTTTTTCCACAACAGATGCAAGAGAGTGAGACTTCTAGACATTCTAGAGGAAATAGCCCAAAAATGGATAGTAGTGATGCAGATCCAACATATCAAGATATGCTAAGAAGATGAATCTTACAGTAGTTGACACATTGAACATAGAAATAAAAAGTGAAAAATTATGCTGAACAGCCAGTGACTCTGACCTGGGAAAGGAAGATATGTCATAAAGATGTGTGAGAGGAGAACAAGGGCCCTGATTCACCAGAGCACTTACACATGTGCTTGACATAAAAAGTCAACTGCACTGCTTACATGCTCAAAGGCAAAGGCATTGTTAACTGCTTTCCTGGATTGGGTTAAAAGAACAATGACCCCGAAAGATTTGTTTTTGTTTCAGCTCCCATACACTTGCTGTTTAATCTCCCTATCAACAAAGTGTATTCTGGAAGAAGCACCTGGTATGTTAAGTATAATAGTCTTTTATATATCTTGGGGAAGAGTTAACTCCAGTGATTGGAACCTGCCTGGGAGCACCTAGACGGGCTTAGCTTGAGTGTGAATAGCCATACTACACTGCCATTCATGTGTATGTCTACTCAATTTCATCCACTTGGGTGCTATACTCACTTGTGTGCGGTGGTAGGACTTCTAGGGTCCAATCCCTTCTTTCTTAATGCTGCCATAAATTGAGCCATTCTATAAATGATTTCATCGTATATTGTGGGAGAACTTGTCTATCCTTCCTGGATATCTGTACAAAAGTGGCTTTAACTCACCTGCTCAGTAAACTAAAATACTTCCAGCTTGGTATGCTCTAGATTTTTGGCTGTGTCCTCCATTCTAACAGGTGTCTAAGTGAGGATTCAGCTTGGGATGGTGATCTGTTCCAGATGCTGGCACTGATAAACTTTCATTTTGGAAACTGAACACAGATACAGAGCATGCATGAGACATAGCGTAGTGCATGTCAGCAGTAGCATCAGTATACTGTTTGAAGAAGGTCATCCTGATTGTATGCACACATGGTGGAGTGGAGAGAGCTGATGCAGGTTTTAGTAGCTGTGGCATTCCCCTGGGCTAACCAGTGGTTCTGGAGCAGGACTGGTCGCAGAGTGGTGGGAAGGACTACTTTATCCTGCAGATATGGGATCACTAATAATGTGTCCAGAACATCAGCATGAGGAAGGCTCTGTTCTTGGAGTTGTGTGAAGAGTCCTTCAGACTCAGGACGCACAGATGTCTGAAGCATCACCATTCCAGAACTGGGTGCCATTACCACCTGGAACTGGCTATCCCAGACTGCTATAGGTCATTAACTAGTCGGTTTGACATTGGTAATTCAACTGTTGGTGCTCTGGAGATGGTGAAGGCAATTAATGCTATGTTTCATTCACGGATGTTGCAGAATGGAAGTGTCCCTGAATAAGAGGTGTGCAGGGATGTCAACCCCACAAAAGCTTGAAAGGATGAGAGTAATTAGGTAGGCCAATTAGCTGTCCAGGCTGTACCTGGAGGAGGAGCTGGGTACCAGGGATTAATCAGATGAGGTTTAGCTGCATGGGAATGAGAGGGGCCTGTATAAAGCTTAGGAGCTGAGATCAGCTGGGGGCTGCATGGAAGTAGTCTAGGAGTCACCTCCTGGGAGATGGGAGGTATGTGGCTGGCAAACCCAGAAACATTGGAAATGTAGGAAAGAATCATGGGAAAAGCAGCAAGGCATAGGCTAGTGCAGACCTAGACTACTGATTAGAGGGTCCCTGAGTTGCAACCCAGAGTAGCGGGTCGGTCCAAGCACCATGACCAGCCACTAGGGAAGTAGCACAGACCAAGGAGTGGAGAGCAGACTGCCTGAGACTGTTCAACCTGTAAAATTTCGATACCCCAGGACTGTAGTGACCTGGCCAGAGGACCAAGTCATGAAGAGGAAGCTGGAGCAAGAGGGAGGATGATGGGTGGAGAGGCCGCTAGAGGCAGTCACAATGCCTAGAAGGAACTAATTGCTAGAGCAGTGAGAAGGAGGCAGCCCTACCATTGAGCAGACTCTGTGACAGCAGGCTTTGATTAAATGAAGTTCCCTGAACTATTCCAATGCTATCAGTGTGTCTGGTGTCTGCCCCCAGCTCTGTGTGAGCTTGAAGGGTTACTGCTTGGTCATTATGCAGGGCCACAAAGGCAGGCTGAGGGACACCAACATGGGTGCACTGGCACCATGCACCCAGCCAGCGTATTGTGGTGATCCAATTTTTCTGAATTTGGACAAGCAGGGGTTTTATTCCCACCCCATAATATGACTATCGATGGGCAGACTTTGCCTGTTTTTACTGGGGAGCCCCAGCCTGCATGCCTCTGTCTCATGACATAGATCTCTGCAACCCAATGGGACCCAGTTACAAGTGTCTGGTTCAGCGGGAAGAGAACCAGACCCTTTTGGTCTCAGGTTAGGTGGTCTTTTCTCCTCCTACTGCCCATGGGATGCATATGCATGTCCTGCTCTCGTCGACTGCCACCACCTTGCAGCGCTGCGTGTGCTTCAGAGCTATTGAGCTGAGGAGTTGTAGTACCTCTGACACACAGCACAGCCGGGAGATGCAGGCAGCAGGAACAAACCATGCATCTCCTGGTGCAGGTGGCCACCACTGTGCTGACCCAATGGACAGGAGGCAGTGGCAGAGCTGACTCAGATTCCGGAGGAAGGGTTGGAGCTGGGTCAGAAGACTACACTAACCCCTTGGGCTTGTAGCAGGTGGGCTTGGGTTTGGTTCAGGCCTAAAAATGAGGTCCAATCACTCCTTTCTCATGATGTCCTAGTCTGATATGCAAACACCTAGGAAAAGATTTAGTTAGCTGCTAAGTAGTTGCAGGATGGTGGTGGAATGTACCCTTGGCTGAGAAAAGGCAAGATGGTGCTGCCCACGAAACAAGTGAGATGCCAATGTGTGTAATGTCATTCACAGTATTGAGGCATGCAGTGCACTGTGAGGAAAAATGGGAATACTTTGGCCAGGAATAGGTCCATACCTATTCTGATCTACGGGCCCAATATAAGCAGCCATAATTACTGCTTCTAAGTAATTGCTAGGTTCTGGGAGGGAGGGAAAAATAGGGACTATATTAGTATGCTGCATCAGTTATCATGTGAGATAATCAATTTTATGTATTTAATTAAAATATTTGCTTTGAAGTTCCTGTCTCTTTATTGTCCATGCATTTCTATACCCAGGGACCAAACAACAAACCATTTCTTAGAAAAGAACCAAAAGCCACAGGCATACTCCAGCTACCACAAAGCAAATGCAAGCACAAGATGTGCAAAGCAATCCCAAACCACTGTGCAAATGAAAGCAATACTAATGTGCAAAGAAAACAATGCAATTGAAAAATAGTGTCATGTAGTGGAATTACTCATAGTCAGTATGTCTGTTCTTCCCTGGTGTCTGCAGTGGGCCCATTTGCCGAGGTGCATTAACATGCATGGATGACATTGACTGACTGACTTATTCCCCACCCAGAACAGTCTGGTAGCTGCGGGATGTGGTAATGTGGAAGGCTGACTGCAGTGAGACCAGTGGAGGCTCTGTGTTGGTGTGTCTCACTAGCCATCATGCCAAGCGGCCACTAGAGCAGCGGTCTTTGCTGCTATCATTCTTCCTGCTATACTGGGTGGTCCTGCTCCCTCATCACCAGGTTGTGTTCAATAGAACCTACTGTCATCTATGTTCCCATTTCCAATGTGGCCAGTGCTATCATCTGGTTCTGGTGCTCCTTTTCTAGCATCTTCCTCTCTAGTTCCAATAACTGACATAATTCAGTGATTGAATGTTTAATTCCACTCTCCTCCCCCTCCCATCATCTCAGCTTGGAATCCATTTTGCATTACATGTGGCTGGGAAGGAGGGAAAGGAAGAGGTGTGGAAAAACCTTTACCTCATGAAAAACCTGCTGCCCAGCAGGAAACATGCCCTCTCACAGTAACAAGGTGATATCCCCATAACACAAATGTTACAAGCTAAGTGAAACTCCAACATAATTGTTGTTTAGTTTTTGAACATTTAAATGTTCACAGAGTATTATGATCTCTACACCTCAGGTTTCTCCCAGGAATTTTTCAGAACCCACATAGATTCCATGGTGAAGGGAACTATCAAGATACTTACTTGGATTAACTGACTTTTGGCATCGTTAGGGTTAAAACAATTTCCTGCTCATACGTAGGGTCAGATCTTTGGAAAGGGAAGCTTCAACAACAAAAGTCTAAGACACTTATTCCCACAAAACCTAAAATTTGACATTAGAAATGTAGTAATTTGGTCAATTGAATTACATTTGGCCAAATGCAATACTACATGGGAATAGTCTATTTCATTGTAACCATGTTTAAATTGTAACCTTGAAAAATAGTGTGTCTAACACAAACGTACATCAGAACTTTGATAGTTAAACATAAAAGACTGGAATTTATTTTGGTTACAGCAGTGATTTATTATTGGGTACCATTCTACCTTATTCTCTTATACTGGTTTGCATTTCTTGAACTGATTCACTGTTTCGTTTAACTGTTTTTAATCATGTGACCTATTGATTGATCCTTGCGAGCGATGATGAAGTCCATCTCATCAATGATATATCTAACCAAAGTATGTATTCATTTATTTTGCTTATTATCTTCCAGAAGATATTTTTTTTATGTTAATAAGCTTGGACTTGATTAGGCTTCAGAGAGATGTATGTGTCACTTCACTGCACTCTTAGCAGCATGCAAAGCTGAGAGACATAAATCCATAGTATTTGATCGGCTTTAATTAGGTTGCTGTAATTGCAGGGTTTACCTCAAATGATTTGAAGGTTCAATTTGTATTAAAAAAAAAAATCAAAATCCAAAACCACCAACCAAACAAAAAAAACAAACCTGGATGTGCCTAACTTCTGTGACATTCATTGGAATTCTCAGCATGCTGGAAACTAGGGACTCTTATACAATTTTTTGTATAAATTTACATAATATTTATCATACAATAACCACTATAATTTGATTGTACTTGTATTTTTCTTGTTAGATTTTTTTAAATGTTTCCTGTCTAAGTTCACCAACAGAGTTCACAAGTGTATAAATATTATTATTCTTATTATACAGATATGGATTTTGAAGTACAAAGAATGTAAAGCATAAAGACCAACATTTTCAAAGATGGTTGTCTAAAGTTAGATTTTTGCATACATATTTAGGCACCTAATGCTAGATTCACAAAGGGAATTAGGTGCCTGATTGTCAGTTTAGGTGCTTAAATCCAAAATTAGATCTTCAAAACCCCTGCTCGGTTGCCCCCTAAGCTTGTAGGTGTCTAAATTCCATATGTGCCTATATCTTCACTGATAAATTTCACTAGGTGCCTAAGAACTTGCCAGTGTACGTGCACCTGAATCCTGATGTCTATCACATACTTGAGCTTCAGTGGGAGCCTGTCTTGCTGTGAGACCAGGTTTGGTAGTTGTTCTTAGAAGCCACCTTTTGGATTGGGCCCAGAGTGGCGCCCCATCATATTGTTAGCCTGGAGTTAGAGCATTCAGCTAGGATGCAAGAGACCTAGGTTGAAATCTCCAGTCTGTGTAATTTGGAGGACAAATTTGTGTCCCATCTACCCCCTAGGGCTTTAAGACATTTTGTTGAAACTGTTCCACTTCAAGTAAATAATCTTCAGATCAGAGATTGAACCCAGGTCTCCCACTTTCCAGGGGAGGGCACTAAGCCTGGAGCTAAAGGGGAGCACTGCCTCTACTTGTTGTTTAATGTGAAATGGTTTAGGCACCTAACTCCATGAGCAGGCGTATAGCTG
This sequence comes from Pelusios castaneus, assembly GCA_007922175.1. Lineage (NCBI taxonomy): Eukaryota > Metazoa > Chordata > Testudines > Pelomedusidae > Pelusios > Pelusios castaneus. The sequence continues at coordinate 781,486 of ML685831.1, forward strand.
TGAATCTCAGAGGGAGAAAGGCATGTCCATCCAGCCCAGAACTAGGCACTTAACGCCCTGTGAGTGATGAGGCTTAAGCTCTGCTTCTCTCACCCACATTTCCTACTGGTTTGCTTAGGTGGATCCCATTCTTTGGAGTGTAAATCTTGTTGTGCATTTTACAGGAACGGGTGCCTCACTTGGGGCTGTGGATTCCATTAGGCAGCACTGTGGAGTCCACTGTGTAGATGGCTGTACCTAATTGTCCAAGGTAACAAAATCCCAGCTCGGACTGCTGTATAAAATTGTTTGGAACAAAGTATAAAAGGGAAACTGAAAACCTGTATTAGTTCAAATACAAAAGGTTCACTGACCCAACTGATGAGCCATTAAGGACACAATGGGTGTATTCCTTATGTCCTTAATGGCTCATCAGGATACTCCCTGGGACCATTCTACCTGGAAAATTCTTAAACATTAAGGAGACAATGTTGGTTCACACCCTCCCGTCTAAGGCATTCATCCAGAATGACACAAGTTAAAGTATGGATATAACATCAAATTCCTAACTTCTAATCGAAATAGAATTCCTAAACATAAACTATATAATCATTCCCAGCAAATTACTACCTTTCTATTGATACCAAACATGACATAGTTCCTATGGATTATAGCATTTATGAGATATCCATAGAAAATAATATCATAAATGCTTCCCTGAATCCAGACAGTGTCACACCTTGCCCACATGCCCTGCCCTTTGGGGGGCATGCCAGGCTCCCCCTGTGCCCTCCCCTGGCAGGGAGGACATTGGTGTAGTCCTGGGGTAGCCCTAAGTTGACTTAGGGCTACCCCAGGGCTACACTGGCTTAATTTGACTTTAAAAAGTCGAATTAAACCTTAGGTCGAGTAGAAAGGTGGTTTAATAAAGTTGACTTAATTTTCATTAAGTCGACTTTATTTTGCTTAAGTCGACTTAAGCAAAATGTAGTGTAGACACAGGGCAAATTAAGTCGACTTAAGCCAAGCTTAAGTCGACTTAATTTACCAGTGTAGACGCAGCCTAAGAGTCTTTGACAGTCTGAGCTCATTAATTCCAGTGAAACTAACACAATAGAACCTATGTTCCCCTCATGGAACTAACCCCTAAAGTTTTTCTCAGAGGGCCTGAGCACCTGCATCACTCACTGATCTCAGTACAATTTAAGGAGCTCTGAAAACCAGGTCTACACATTTCAAGTGTCAAAAATTAAGCCCCCTTAATATGAAAGAACTACCCTTCTGTCCTGCATTGCCTCCATCAGATGGAAATCAAAAATTCTCCTGGCAAGAAGAAATAATCACCATGATCTGACAGGAAAAATCTCAGACACTGCCAAATAGGATTTCTCCCATGAGATAAATACATTTGTCAGTCTTTAAAAGTGCCATTAAGACTCCTTGTTTGTTTTGCTGAACTAGACTAACATGGCTATCCCTTTGAAATGTGCCAAATTCAAAGATTCACTTACAGCAAATTCCACCCAGTCAAGAGTCAAAGGAAAAGTATTAATGAAACACTACAGTTACTGCTCTTGCTCCACTGGCACGCTCACTCTATCAACTAGAGAGATCATCACAGCTTTGAGACAGACCACTCAATTTAAATTAATCCAGGTTTATTCTAAGTAAAACACAGCTCAGAGACAATATGGTTGTACTAGATGGCTGTACTAGAGATATATATGTCAACAGAAGTCACATTTTAGAAAGAAAATAGTTGATGTAGGCATTATGGGTGCATCTACACTTAGAAATTAAGTCGATTTAAGGAGGCTTAAGTCGACTTAATTTACTTCGCGTCTACACTGGGTTTTCCTTAATTCGACTTAAACTGCTCCTTAAGTCGAATTAAGGAAAAGTTAGTTCGAATTAATAACACCTCGTTTTAATTCGAACTAGTGCTTAAGTTGACTTTATTAAGTCAAGTTAAGCCAGTGGAGATGCGGAGTAGTGCCTAGGTGGATGTTTTTAAGTCGATTTAAAACATTAAGTTGACTTAATAAGGTTGAAAAGGGGCCACACCTACACTTGAAAAGTTAAGCCCACTTCTGTTAAGTCGACTTAATAAGGTCCACTTTAAGTTGACTTAAAGTCGACCTTATTAAGTCGACTTTATGAAGTTGACAACTTTTCAAAGTGTAGGTTACCTCAGCAGCAATAATGTGGCAAAAGGTTTACAAAATTATCCACAATGAAGGAACACGCATATGACGATCATTGCATTAAAGACATCTGAGGACAATGAAATTAAAACAAAACTTCATTGCAGTTGTTAATAATTCTTGATATATTATTTATCCCCAATATTTTAAAACAATTAATGTCATATTATCTTATTTGGTGTGATCTATGAGTAATGTGAATTCATTGAGGTATTCTGTGAATAATGTAAACCTCTATTAAACAGAACAATTCATTGATCTAAATCTCATTCTGTTCTAATGTGGTTTTATGTTAAAATCCCAGCTCTTGATGGGTAGCCATTAGAATGAATTTCTTTACCTCTGAAATATTTGAGCATCTTAACATTTTATTTGTGTGCCTTATTAAAAGCCTGGAGGGCCGGGGAGAGAAAGAAAAGGGGGAACTTTTCAACAGATTGTGCCTGACATATGTATTAAGCTTAACAGGTGTATTAAGACACAGCTAGTCAGAACAAGTTTTTTCTCTTCAGTCAATCATGAGCGTCATATGCCTGTGTTTGTTTATTCCCTTATGGAGGACAAGAAAGACATCAGGATGTCAATTGGCTGTTAGATTCATACAGAGAAGTGTATGTTCTGAACACAGGACATTATCACAGTTGGACACAAAAGCCTATTGTCAATGATGCGGGAAAGGGAAACAAGAAGAATATGTTTAGTTCATCAGAAAGATGAAAATTTCCATGTGGTTAATGTGTTCTGTTTTGTTATTGCCAAAGCCAAATAAACACAGAGAGCATAACAAATCTATAATAAAAATGAAATCTTCAGTGCAGCCAGGTCAGAGATTATGATCTTTATCAAATTTTCCTTCTCATTTAAACCCTGTATCAGAGGAACTCTGTAAAAAAGCAAAACCAGTACTTTTCCATTTGTGATTTTTTTAATTAAAAACTCAGTCTGGCTATAATTTATATCACAGAAGGCTAATAATTCTTCTAACATAGAAGAAAAACTGAACTGAGCACATCTTTATTTTCCATAAGAAAAGGGCACCAGAAAATTTATGGAAGAGCATGAAAGGTAGAGTGGTATAACAAATTATAAAATTGATCAAAAAGTTGTATTTAATACAGCTGAGGAAATCAGAATTTTACACAGTGGATCATTTCTGATTTTTCCCATCATGGCTTTTGGTTTAGAATCCAGCAGAGGAAAGGAAACATACTGAACCAAATTCTGCACAGTCTTAAATCCCATGAGAGTGATGAATTTGGCCCATTATTGTCAATGAGTATCCAGGCATATGAACCAGGGCAAAATTTAGTCCATTATAGCTGGATACTTTAAAAAAATATATATTATTTTCATGTAATAACCTACAATAAGACAAAGAGCCAAAAATCATCCCTGTCCTTACTCCATTGATCTGTTTTTAGAAGGTTGCACATCACCATAGCATCTGAACACCTTCCATGTGACAAACAAACTTAAGAGTGGTTTATACATATTGTCTCACACAAGTGTCTGATGAAGTGAGATTTTCTCCCACGAAAGCTCATGCGATAAATAAATCTGTTAGTCTTTAAGAGTGTCACAGGACTCTGTTGTTTTTCTGCAATATACTAACACGGCTACCCCTCTGGAACACTGAGGTAAGGAGCTGATATCAGTGAGAGTTTACTGCAGAAAAAGCTACATTGAACCCATAGTTTTCTATGTGAGGATCATTCTTAGTCCATCTTGGAATGAGTTCACTGGTGTCCCACTCTTGTGTAAGCTATGTCTCCATCAGCTGATTCCTCTCATATTTGTATACAGCTTTGTCTTTTCCAGTAGACCAAACTTGTCATGTGAGTCATCATCCTAGAAGAAGAGGTGTTCTCAGCAGTTCCAGTAATATCAGTAGACCTACTTAGATGCACACAATTATTCATGTGCTTGTTTGCAGTACTGGGGCCTCAATCCTTACATTGAAAAGGCACACCATCATGCACTAAGTGAAAGATGATTCAGACAACAGATATTGGTCTACAGAGCTTCTCTCCTTTGGATTATTCATTCACATCCAATCAGTGGTTAAAGTATAATTTGTTGGGCCCCGGAATCCTCCTAATCTCCGGGCCCCCTTCTCATATTGTCTGGGCCCCCTTCATGCATGTGTGGGCCCCAGCCCAGATAGGCATTTGCAACCACTTCTCAGTACCACATGCATCGGTTACCGCTCCATAAAAATATTTATAATTTTATATGGTGTTTATGTCTATAGCAATTCTTGTCACAAACTAGCAAACACTGCATAACACAATAAGTATTGTGATTAACAATGGTGGGGGGTAGGACCTGCCAGCAGCCAGGGCATGGCGGAACATGCGTTCTGCTGGATTTTTCTATTTTTAGGGACCCTGGAACTCTGGTCCCTCAAATTTGTGGGCCCCGGAACTGTGTTCCGGTGCGTTCCCCCTTACTTTAACCCCTGCATCCAATGTATGTTAGACCAGTGTGAAATGAAATGGAGATCTCAGTCCTGTTTCTGTACGACAAGCATTTGCAGTCCAAAATTCACTACTACAGCTTAGCACACTGTTGTCAATCTCACTGGAGGATAAGTATTGAATTAATGTGATGACTGATATATCATCTGGCAAGAATTCCAACACAGACAGTCAGGACCAAGGGTCAGAACAGCGACACATCTGAGGCAGGAAATAACAGAGATGTGCATATTCAGTTTGCAGGCCAGGGCGGATACTAAGGGTCAGAGTCTGAGTCACATTTCAGGGTCTGAATCAGAAGGCAAATTAAGCTGAGGTTGAAGCCAGGAGTTTAGGAACAAGGAGTAGTTGTGGTAGCACCAGAAAATGCACAGGCACCAGGACACTTCATGGAATGCCCTCTAGATTTATATAGGCAGGGAGCCAATCAGGACCCATGGGACTGCTGTCCGTCAGATCCCTTGAGGTGCGATGGTCCATGTCCACAGTGAGTCATAGGCACTGGAGCAGGAGCTGGTTACGGTGGCAGCATGGAGAAGCTAGTTCCTTGGCAGCTCTGCAAGCCTGTATTCTAGCCCAGTGGAGCCTTACAAGTCTGACCTGTGTGAGGTGGTGCATACATGCAAGAATTGGGGAATATTGAACAATCAGTTTGTTTTAACTATGCTCTTAAGAAGATAGAGGACCTCAACAGTCTGCTATTAATTCCACACCTGTGAAGTGTACATTTAATATACAATTTGGTGCATTTGATCAAAGCTTGATGGAAAAAGAAGTTCTCTAGATATTAATGAATTCCCTTTGTTATTTTGTGCTGATGTGTAATTTTCAACAGCACTTTTTGACCAGTTCTACTATCTATAGATAATATGGTTCATTTGAATGAATATTGCATTAAGTGGAATACAAAAAGGCAAGAGGATAGCATGTCTAGCAAAAGGAGAGTCTTGAGTGCGTAATAAAAAAAGGAAGCCAAATCATCAAAAAATGAAAGATGTTCTTCTGCAGAGCTGTTAACTTTAGCATTTGAATGCTTGTTATGAATTATTGGGGGGGGGGGGGCGCGGGGGGGGGAAGGTTGTGATAGTGCATTCAGTGATTTAAAAGGCAATTGCTCTGACATTTAAAAAAAGGCATTAAACTGAAAGTACATTAGACAATATGCAATATGTTTACGAAGTTTAATATTTGAGATATTTGTTCCTTAAAGAATTAAGGAAATATATGGACAGCAATGGCAGTATATACAAAAAGTAATGTAAACAAACAGAACATCTCCTATATACAATGGTGAACAGTAAATACTGAGTTAGGGAAATGGTCATATTTTCACAGTATATTCCTGATATTAAAATGTTTTTATCTCTATCATGTAATCAAGATAATGTAAGGATTTTTATTATTATTTTGAGCCAACAAGTAACAGCTTTCAGAAGTTTATTTTAAAAAATCCTTTAGACATGTTCACTCTGTGCAAATTAATCCTGGTTTGTATAGAATCCATTCATTTGCACTGCTCATTAATTTATTTTGGCTATATAACTGAAATTTTTGTAAAAGATGTTGAAATGTGACAGCTATAGAGTTGTTATCAGTGTATCCAGGCAATTTTCTGCATGTTCTAAGTCTTAACTCTGTTATAGTGTTTAATAAAATGAAGAGTGATATGATTTCTATTATCACAAACAATAGAATGGTGCTGATACACAATGATGTATTTTATTAGTGAGATGTCATATTTTTATATCCCGATATAATTCCATTATCAGTCAACTGTGGTATCCAATGTTTCACATTTATGTCTTTTAGCTTCTTTTCAGGCTGGGTATCATCTAATAAACAATGTGTCCTGCCTTCAAATTTCAATGCTTTGTCTTGTATCGTGTGGCTAATCATGAGAGTTGTGCTGTATGATGACTTCACAGACTATGTGGTATGATATACTGTGGGACAATCTGATGTATTTGTTACTGATTGCACAAGATGACCTGTTATAAGTGTAGTATATTAGAGAGCTAAAATATATGGATTAGGTAGAAGCAATAACAGTCAGGGCTGAACCTGGTGAAGGTCAAAGTATGACTTAAGGTTTGACAAGTATTTATAAATGAACTGGTTTATATTCAAGGAAGGGAAATTTCTCTTAAAACTACAAAATGTACTCAGGATAGAAGCTGTGTGAATTCTTTTCTAGATAAGTGATAATAGTGTCTCCCAATCCACAAAAATAGGGAAACAGAGATAAACAAGAAAGTACTATTAAGGACAAGAACAAGAAAGCTAAGTGAAACAGGAAAGTATAAGAGAGTAATCCAACCATGGGCTAAGTAGCCACTAGATGGCAAAGTGGTCACCATATATGAATCATGAATTCTTGATAATAATTAGCCAAAGAAATGACTAACTATGAGTATGTAAAAACATCGGCACCCATGTCTCACTACTGCCCCCTACTAGTTGTGTGCGAGTCTGCTGATACTTATTTTTTGGAATGGGGTGGTATCCACCTCTTGCGAGTGCCACCCCCGGCAGATGGTTTATTTGGCAGATCTTCAATGACTCAGCCATTTGGCCAAATCACACATACTGACTGGAGGTGGAACAAACCAACCATTTCAGGGTACTCAGGCTCTACTTGAAAGAAAAAACAAAAAAACAAAAACCAAAAAACCGAGAGTCCTGTGGCGCCTTAAAGACTAACAAAAAGCTTATGTCCGAAGAAATTTGTTAGTCTTTAAGGGTACGTCTACACTTGTAAATTAAGTTGATTTAAGCTTGCTTAAGTCGACTTAATTTACCCTGCATCTACACTACAGTTTCCTTAAGTTGACTTAAGCAACTTGCTTAAGTCGACTTAAGGAAAATAAAGTCGACCTAATGAAAATTAAGTCGACTTTATTAAACCTGGATTTAATTCGACTTAAGGCTTAAGTCGACTTTTTCAAGTCGACTTAAGCCAGTGTAGATGTGGGGTAGCCCTAAGTCGACTTAGGGCTACCCCAGGACTGCACCACTGCCCTCCCTGCTGGGGGGGACACAGGCTCTGCCCTGCCCACCCTGCCCCTATGCCCTGCTAGGGTCCCTGTCCCCCTTTGCCCCATTGTACCTATGTACAACGGTGCAAAGGCTGAGCCCCCTGGCACTGGGCAAGGGGTGCCCCCGTGTACCTACCCTAGGTCCCCCTAGCCCCTAGAACTCGACCTAGGCGTCTAGTGTGGATGCTCTTGGTCAACTTTGTAAGTTCCCCCCAAAGTTGACTTAAAATTTCAGTGTAGACTCACTAAGTCGACTTAACTAAGTCGACTTAAAGTCGACTTAGCTAAAGTTGACCTAAATTTTCACGTATAGACATAGCCTAAGATGCCACAGGACTCTCATTGATTTTGCTGTACACAGACTAACACAGCTACCCCTCTGGATACAGTCTCTACCTTCTTTCTTGAGGTCTTGCTATGGGGCCATAGCACCAAAGCTATCGCGCTGGATACATTGCCTTCTATAAGAGTCAAACAGGGCCCATTGTGGTATTTCCACTTTGTTTTCGGCAGCCTTCACTGAGCTCAGTCTTTAACTGGACCAAGAGGACCCATCATGATACCCTCAATTGATCTGGTTAGGTTCTGGGCTCAGTCCTTGCTTGATCCCTGCAGGCAGACAGGAGTTCCATCTTAGCTCCCCCAGTCTTTCTTCCACACTGAGTTGTTCATGGTCCTGCTGTTCTTCCAGCCAGGAATCCAGTCATCTATCTTCTAGCTCCAGACAGCATCTGACTGTTCAGTCTCCGTTGCTCCTTTTTTATATGACCCTTCCGGCCCCTGATTGGCCACTCCAATAGCGTCTCTGGTTGGTGATTTCCTTTCTAGCCACTTTAGGCCACTTGGAAAATATCTCCTCTTCGCCTCTCTAGGATGGTGTATGGCAGTGTCCTGTGGCCTATAGCACAGGGCCTCTGGACATAGTCCATCCAATCATAGAGTGTTTGATGTTATTTCAAAGATATATAATGCTTAATGTTGATTAGAAGGATAACAACTGTTTAAATATAGACTGTAGGGAAGTAGCTGGAGCATTATAAAAGAAATCCGTCAGGCCCTGCTATGTCTCAGGAGCATGGCCGGACTAAGGGGCCTTGGGCTGACTCTCACTGATAGCTCCCACCCCAGCCTGGGGCCCCGGCTTCCCTACCTGTGCCACCCAGCCTGGGGCCCTGGCCTCCAACCACAGCGGCCTGCAGATGGGCTGGCGCTCAGGGGTGGGCCCTGAGGCCAGAAGCCCTTTTCTACACCAGCACAGCCCCCAGTATGGCTGCTTTGCTCCCAGTGGTGGTGGGGCCATCTGGCACATGGTGTGTCTTCCAGTGTGGCCATCTAGGACCATGAGCCCTGGAAGGCAGCACTGGAAGCTGTACTGCATGCTACCACCCCTCCTCCCCCCTGGAGTGGAATGATCATGTGCTGGCCCAACCAGCCCATGTGGATGGTCCAGCTGACCCAGGGGTGGGCCAGTATCATGGAGCTTATTCTCTGGCTCAGGGCACCCTCTCCTTCCCCTAGCACTGGCAGAGCAGGCAGGGGTTAAAGTAAGGGGGAACACACTGGAACACAGTTCCGAGGCCCCCAAATTTGAGGGGTCAGAGTTCTGGGGCCCGTTAAAATCGAAAAATCAGGCAGAATGCATGTTCTGCCCTGTCCTGGCTGCTGGCAGGTCCTACGCCCCCCTGTTGTTAATCACAATACTTATTGGCTATGTCTACACTTACTAAAATTAGTTCGATTTAGTTAACTCGAACTAACTAATTCAAACTAATTTTAGTTAGTTCAAATTAACTTAATTTGAACTATTAAAAATTAGCTTGAAGTAAGCAAGTGCCATTCATGGCACTTAGTTCGAATTAGCAATTTACATTGATTTCAATAGGCCGGTTAGTTCAAACTAAGCAATTAGTTCAAACTAACATGGCCACATTGGTTAATTCGAACTAACTAGTTTGAATTAACACTTAGTTCGAATAGGCTATTCGAACTTATTAGCTAGAATTAAGGAAGCCCTTAATTCGAACTAATGAAAGCCTAGTGTAGCCATGGCTTTGGTTAGTTCGAATTAAGCTTCCTTAATTCGAACTAACTTTCCAGTGTAGACATAGCCATTGTGTTATGCAGTGTTTGCTAGTTTGTGACAATAATTGCTATAGACATAAATGCCATATAAAATTATAAATATTTTTATGGAGCGATAACCGATGCATATGGTATTGAGAAGTGGTTGCAAATGTCTACCTGGGCTGGGGCCCACTCATGCATGAAGGGGGCCCAGACAATAAGATAAGGGGGCCCGGAGATTAGGAGGGTTCCGCGGCCCGTCAAATTATACTTTAACCACTGAGAGCAGGGGACCTCTCAGGGCTCCCCCAAGCTGTGCTGGCACTGGGGGATGGAGGTGGGGTCAGATCAGGCAGGGCTCTTAGGGACTGAAGCCTGGGGCCCCCTTTAGTGGAAATTGAGATGATAGTAGCTGTACCTATCACAAGTGAGCCTAGAAAACTGGGAAAGTAAGAAATGCTCTATTATTCAGGTTCTTGCAATTATTTCCTCATAAAACCAAAATGTTATAAATGTTTTCAGTCAAAACATTGCCTGCCCCTGTTCAAGTGAACCAGGAGCATCTCCAGCTTTCATACCTCATATAATTGAGTCTGTTTATTTGAAAAGTATATTTAATAAAACGGATTTGGAAAGTAGTATGAACCATCTAAGAGGATGGCTATCCTCGGTCTGAAGGATTTTAAACTGATGTAACCTACACATAAAAATTATATCAATATTTCAATTATAGTCTGCTGAAATATGAAATACTTTATATGAGCATTATAATTCTCATCCATTTCATCCCATATTTTCAATGGAAAATAAAATTAACTTAAAATGCAATTCAAGAGCGAGTCAGAAAACAACAGAATAAGACATCAAAGATACTAGAAGCACTTTTGTGCATTTGATATTTACTGTATGGGGGAATATGAAAAATTCTTTCAATTAATTGCTATCACATTAAGTTCATAGACTAAGGGGCCTTCCTTCACAGTTTGGTGCCTGTCTTCCTGAGTGCGGATAAACCAAACTGGGGGGGTTAAGCCACCATTGGTAAAAAGGGGTTGTCAGTGTTGAACAGCAGAAACTGATTTCAATTATCTCCTGCCAAGCTTTAAAAGGGATAGCTTGTGACCACTAATATTGCTTAATGACACATATGACTTTCTTTTTATGCTTTGCTGACTCTGTGGGGTTACTTCACTGTTTTCTTGATGTTTTGACAAATCTGATTTTAAAGTGCAGTTCTACTCTGAAAAATGGCTCTGTAAAGTGGCATCATAATGTTCCATATTTGTCTCCCCATGGCTTCCAGAAAAAATGTGCTCTGTTGACCAGTTTAAAAAAAATAAAAAAAATGTTTTTTTTAATTGCCAGTCCTGGAAACTTGACCTGAGTGTGCAACTTCAAGCTGAATTTTTACTTCTTGTGACTAGTAAGAGCCCGTGAATGTCAAATGCTGCCTGTACTATGTAGCTGTCCTCAGTTTTTTGCCTTCATTGCCATGCACAGCATGCCCTCATTGCCCTTGGAAGGGTTGCATGGATATGTCTGGCAGGCCCTGTAATTAGAACTTGGTAAACAATTTATGATTGGACAAGAAATAGACTTATCGTCATCCTGCCTTATATGTGTTGGCTCTGGAGGGCTAACAGGAGCAAAAGATGGTAGAAGGTTATTTTCTTTCCTCAGGTTAGCAGAAGTGACTCGGAATACGTATAGGGAGAAGTCCTGTTCATAAGTCACTTTTTGTTTGTTTGTTTGTGTTTTCTACTGTTCAGAGTAGAACTGCACTTTAAGCTATACACTGATCTAACACCATGAGAAATAAACGTGTTGCCATTTGATTTTTTGTTCTAATTTTGATTATTTTCATTACTTTTTTTTTTCTTTTTTCTTAAAAAAAGAGCTGGATTGGGGTTATAGTTAGGGCAGTGATGACAGCAGGGCTGTAGGGGGCTCCTGTATAGCTAAAAGGGAGGAGACACTGGGGCACAAGGTATGGGGGAGGGCACTTTCATCATGGGCTGACAGAGCAGAGACCAGGACATGACCAGGACTGCAAGGAGGATGAGATCCCATGAAAGGAGCATCACTGCTGAACAGCTCCAGCCTGGGGATGAGGGACAGCTAGTGACTGAACAACAGGATGGGGACTGTGGAGTTGCTGCAGGTCCCTGCATGGTGACAGGGCTGGTGAGATTGGATCCTTGCAGGCATAAGATGCTCGGAAGGCTAAGGGCCTGGCAAGGCAGAGCAGCTATCCTCCTTCTTACAGCCTTTCATGAGGGTGAGGCCCCTGGCTGTGGGACAGGCCACCTGCACTGCAGAATGGCTACTGCCTAAGGATGCAGTGGCTTCATGTGTGTGTGGGACTCATGGCTCCTTGCAGTACTGACTGTGGTCTCAGCTCTGCCAGGGTAGGACCACAGCTCTCCCTGCACCTTGTGCCCACTGGGTCTGAGTATCACCAGCTCCACACACTCACCAGCCAGGAGTGAGTCAGCTGGCCCTGGGCAGGAAATGGGCAGTTGTGGGTAGTCTCCTCCACAGTTGGGTGCTTATCCTCCTTGCAGTCCTGGGAGGGTGTCTCTGCTGTGTTGGGCCAGGATGACTGCTATGTCCCCCACACCTTGTGCCTGTGGGGATCATGTGACCCCAGCCCTGCAAAGCACTCTCTGAAGCTATGCTGTAGGGGCTCCCCCTGCATGGTGGCAGGACCAATGACATCTGCTCCCTTCAGGTGTAAGGTCTGGGGAAGGAAGTGGTCCTGACAGAGCAGAGAAGAGACCCTGAGCACTCCTGTGGGTGAGAGTCAGCAGGGCTGAGCTACGTATTAAATCTTGTGATATTTAACCAATTACACCATTTTTGGGAGCCTGACATGAGATTTGAATGCTTGCGATTCACCATGCTGTGTTATTGCCCAAAGGAGAAGTAACCAGGGTATGGTGGAACAACGCAGAATCAGATGACAAGAAGCCAAAAGGTGAGTTCAGAAGAGGAAAAAGACCTAAGGAACTGAAGACTATGGGGTATGAGATTCTGTCTCTGGGTCTGTCTACACAGCAGAAGCTGTGCCTCAACTAGCCTACCTTAGCAAGCCTGAATCCAGCTACTGTGAGTAACAAGTGGAGCGAACACAATGCAGCATGGACTAGTGAGTCCAGGATATACCCATGAGCTATGCCAGGTTTGTACTACCCACACTGATGCCTGCACTGTGATGTCTTCACTGCTTTTATTACCTGTGTTGGTGGATTGAAACTAGTTTGGTTGGGTTGACTATGCACAGTTTTTGCTGTGCAGTCATACCCTCTCTCTGCACATGATGGGTAGGGGCATTATATTGCATTAGCCTAGTTTACATTATGATAGAACTAGAGTGACTTGTCTCACCTATGGTTTTTCCATCAGCATGACCAACACATGAGTTAGCCTGTGGTAAAAACATACACCTCCTCTGAGCAGTGAAAACAGGGCCAAAGCATTCTTTCGCGCTGCAGTGTCTGTTGCCTACTCGAGGAGACAGGCTTCTTCGTATGAGGATGCTGGTTTAATTAAAGAATTGTTGGATTTTTGCTGGTAAAAACTGAATGAATGAAGCAAAACTTCCGTGATGCTATGAGTTCAAAAAAATATTTCTTGCCTCAATTGTTTTTCCAAGCAGAGATTTTTTTCTCCAAATGATTCATATCAGCCAATGGACAAAATTGCACTTTTTTTTGCCAAAATAAATAGCTATTGAGTCTTTGCCAACAGAAATATTTTTCTCCCCTCGATGAATATGAAACTGGTTCCACGCAGAAATATTCTCCAATAGATTAGTTTGGAACTAGCTTTCCAAAGATGTGCAAACTCATCCATTCTTTGAGACATTGTTAGAGATACTGTACCCCAGTACAGCTGATCAAACAGGAAATAAAATAATATGGCTATTGTTTAGAAGCATCCATCTTTACAAAGCTGACAAATATACCTATGCTAGTTGTTTTTACATCCATTATTCTAATGTTAATTACACTGATTATTATGTAAAGTACAGTTAGTGTTATGGAAATGAAAGGTAAGATGACATTAATATTCTATTAGTAGTAATAATAAATAATAATAGTATCTCTGGGGAAATATAGAAGTATTCACATTAAAAAAGGTAAAAGAAGAAGTCCATGTTAAGACCTTAGGAAAGGAATATCAGTTAATATGTTTGACAGATGAATTCAGTTCCATAGAATTTATTTTCAAATGATTACACAAGATCTGAAGAGGTAGAGAACCCCACTATATGGATCAGTATTGACTGCACCTGCTGTGAAGTGGCTTTCAATTTTAGATGGGGTTGAGCTGTGAAGTATAAATCTTCCGCTACATCCCAACTTTTCAGGCTGGCCTGTTTGAAAGGAAAAAACAATTTTTACAAATGTGCTAGATTTTTAAGTTTGCATTTGACATTGCTACAGCAAGTGTCAGAATACCACATCATGAAAAGTCAGTGTCAGCTCTTTTATGTATACAATTAATACTTGATAGAAAATGTTTCAAAATTGCAAAGAATTTTATTAGGCAATATTTTTTGCCATTACTGGTATATTTCCTGTTAAATTTATATAAATTAACCAGTTTATTTTGCTTGCAAAAATAAGCTGAAGCCTGAAATAATAGTGACCATTTCGGGGAGTGTTTTAGATGTTTGACTGGATGTTCTTACAATTAGGTTTTCCATCAGTGCAGAAGGGAAGGTGGCATTATACCTACTCCCTAGCATGACATCATAAGCGAACTAATTTATTTATTTGAAACACAAGAACAATTTTAAATCTGGATTTAGAATGTTGGCTGTAGACAAACAAAAATAATCGTGCATGTAATATTCTAGTTAGTATAAATACTGCTCTTACCCACACTATTCCTCATGATTACCTAAGGACTCATCCCTGGGCAGTTCTATACATGGCAGGATTTCAGCAGCAGTCAAAGAGAGATACGTAAAAGTACCTATATTCCTTTGCATATCTCCCCTCAACTGTCTACCGCCTACTTATTGCTGTGTCTTCAGCGTGCCGAGTCAAAGGGCAATGCCCTCCTCTTGACTCAGCTCTACTCCACTTATCGGGGTGGTCTTCAGTGTGACTTCCTAATCAGCTGAGTGGGTCTTCACAGACTCAATCAGTTGATTGAGAAGATTGAAAAGACAGAGGTGAATTTGCCGTGAAGACGGCTCCTTCAAGTAGAACTGGACAATCGCTAAGTCCTTATTGAACTGATATGCTGCTCAGATTTGTTTTCCAATGCTGAAGCTGCACTGTCATCACTGCTCCATTTTGACATTGCCTCCTGATTTGCTCAACACAGATTAGTGGTAAGTGGGGTTTAATAGCCTAAGTATCAGGATTGTCTATGCTATTTAATCTCCTGCTTAAGTGCTTTTCTAAATCAGAGCCTTATGCCAATGCAACACTATAAACTTACAGCACGATAACTTTCCAGAATGTGAAAAATCCACAGCACCGAGCGACACTCTTATGCAACCTAATCCTAATAGACAGCACTATGTTGATGGGAGGGTGTCTCCCATTAATATATCTATTGCCTCCTGTGGAGATGGATTAACTACATCAATGGGAGAAGCTCTCCCATCAATGCAGCAGCATGGTCATTGAAGCGCTACAGCAGCACTTTAGGTATGGTAGTATTTTAAGTGTAGATCTGCCCTTAGTCTGTGTTTGGTTCAGTAACTCTAGTCCTATTAGTCAGAGAGATCATGGCTGATTGCTGATTTCTGTGTTTCTTTTAAGATGCTGTAGCCGAGACTGAGGGCTTGATCCTACATTATTAGTTCTACAGCTCAAGAAACTTGGTACTAGGGTCAAACTAATAAGTGCCCTCTCCCTCCTACACTGATACACAAATTATATTTGAAAAGTCTCACTAAAATCCAATTAATGTGAATTTTATTTGTTGTCTAAAGCCTTAAGGAAAAGCAATATTCTGGCCCAGATTGTCCTGCTATGGTAAAACAAATCCTTTCATTCCTTTAGTGAGGCAGTGTTTTCTTCCTCCAGAAGTTACACACAGCTGCTTAAAGACTTTATACCTGAGAACAAGGAGCATGTCTAATCAAGACACTGGACAGAAAGAAAATCAAGGTAATTTTGTTTGAAATAAAACAACCACCAACCAACCACGAGCACCAGGGTTATATCACCTGACATAATAAGTGAGAAAAACAGACAGAAAATACTCCCCACATCAGGTTCTCTCAAATGCTAATGGGATAAAATGTCTCCTTCACTGCATGAGAGATGTGTGTGGGGGTGGGGTGGGGGTGGCGGGGGAGATATAGGGTAAATTAATGTATACAAACAAAGGCTTTGCAAAACACTCTTTATCCTTCAAATCTCTTCATAAAAGAGGGCTTAAAAGTTACCATATACAATTATATCCGCTGAAGGGAGAAAAAGCAGAACTAGTTCTCAGAAGCAGATTGTGTACATACTGCCTTCCTGAAATGATCTCAACAACAGTGAATCAGATCTGCATGTAGCGTTGATTCTGACAGGAAATTTTGTTTATCTATTCCTTTGTAGTGAAATGATATCATGGCCTCAGTGACATCAATTGAGACTTTGCCAGTATTTAAATGGAGCTAAGATTTCACCCACTGTACATAGGTTCCAGCAACAACAGTAGGATTCTGAGGAGGAAACAGTATTTTAGTTATTTTTATTGGTATTTTTGTTATGATGTAGTAGATAGACCACGACACCTTCAGTCTCAAACTCTTTTCCTTCCCTGGGGCCTGAGGTTGAAATTCAAACATCACCTTGGCCTGCATGTATAGGGTCCCATACAGCTCCCCATGCCACTTCTGGGTATGAATTCTGATGCTATTCTGTAATGACTCAGTGTGGCATAGACAGACACGTACTTTATAGAATGATGAATTCCTCAGAAGCTAGTCTGGGAACCAGTGGTCTTCAGGGCCAAAAACATAGGCCCAACTTGGCTTAAACTATGGCTCCAGTATTATTGTTTGTTATTGTTTCCTGTAGTGCTCACAATGTGCTAGGCATTGGAGAATCACAAAAATGTATAGTTACTGTTCCAATGAGCTTACAATCTAAGACTGCGTCTACACTTGTCAAAATATGTCGACTTTGCTAAATTGACTTAAAGTCGACTTTAAGTCAATTTAGCATGTCCACACTATAAAATTAAGTCGACTTAAAGGGGACCTTGCAAAATCGACTTAGAGTGCCCACACTAGACGCCTAAGTCGACTTCTAGAGGGTAGGTGGACCTGGGACTGGTCCATGGTGGTGGGGGGGGGGCACCCCTTGCCAAGTGCCAGGGGACTCAGCATTTGGCCCATTGTACCTGGGTACAATGGGGGCCGAGCAGGACAGGGACACTGGCAGGGCATAGGAGCGGGGTGGGCAGGGCTGTGTCCTGCTCTGTGGAGGGGGGGTACACCAGGCTCTGGCTGTGCCAGCCACCCTGGCAGGGAGGGCAGTGGGGGAGCCCTGGAGCCCTTTAAGTTGACTTTGGGCTACTCTGCGTCCACACTGGCTAAATCGACTTTATAAAGTTGACTTAGCCAGTACAGTCGACTTTATACTAGGTTTTATAAAGTCAACTTTAAATTTCCTTAAGTTGACTTAAGCAACAGCTTAAGTCGATTTAAGGAAATTGTAGTGCAGACGCAGATTAAATTAAGTCGACTTAAGCAATCTTAAATCGACTTAATTTGTAAGTGTAAATGCACCCTAAGAGTATGTCTACATAGAGAAGAAAAAACATGGCTAGCCAATGCCAGCCAACTCAGACTTGCAGATCTTGAGCTGTAAGGCAGTTTTCTTACTGTGTAGGCTTCTAGGCTTAGACTGGATTCCAAGTTTTGGGACCCTCCCACTCCTTGAGGGCCCAGAAATCAGGTTCCAGGCTAAAATAGGCAAGTTGAAAGGACTAGGAGTGTGATTCACAAGAATATTTTGGTGCCCAATTTCCATTGAAATCAATGGAAGTTAGGCACATAAATAGGTTTTAAAATCCAATTCTAGTTCAACCTGTTGTCCCCAAGTGTTTCCACCTGAATAGGCGACACTAAGATTTAATGACACCCCCTCTCCCGCTCTCATTGTTCCTGATCTGGCAGATGTGTGATACTGCCATTGTTGACTCATGGCTGATTCACTACACATTGAAGACATCGTACAGAAATTTCATAACATCAAATCAGAAGTCAAACTGTGTATACAGAGATTCTCCAAATCATTCCAAAGGCTCAAATGTGTTCACACAAAAGAATCAAAACATTCTGAATACTGAATAAATGAAAACTAATAATTTGTGGACAATTTCCTGACAGGAAATAGGACTAAATTCCGTAAACTGTTTCAAATTGTTTATGAAGTTCTAATTGTAATATTCAGTTTTAATAATATGCAATAGTAAGTTGCATATCTATGCATAATATTAAAAGGGAATGGGAATTATTGATTTTCTGCTCAAATAATCATTCAGTATCAATATATGCTCCATGAGGTTGAACATCTTTATTGTTTCTTCAACTATTTAGGACTTAAGTGACTAAGAAGAAACAAGGATTGACATTAACATTGCTTTTTGAAAAATTAACACATCACTTCTGCCATCACAGTCCACCTCGTCAAGTCTCAATGTGTAAAAACTCAGATCTATTTGAAAAGTATTTGAAGTTTGTTTTCTTATCACTTATTTTAGTTTGATGGCTCCGTGTCAAATTAGGCCTATGGAAATCTGAAAAAAGTGTAACATCTCATGAGTAATGAACTGTATCACAGTTCCAAATGTGGTTTTTGACTGATTCACAATGTTGATACCTTCTTTACTATTTTGAAATGTCTATTTAGGAAAAGATTCATGGTATAGTGCTTTTTATCATCTAGGAAACATGATATAGGTTAATAGAATTTACTGCATGTAACCACTATGGGTTAGACTTTAGGGAATTTTCTTCAATTTACATATGATTTAAGACCTCATACTAGTGGACTTGCTAGTCAGCAGAATAGGGCAATGGTCTTAAGAGACCAATAGATGACATTTAACACACATTTTCATTTTTATTAGTACTGTGCTCTGTCAAGATGAGCATAGAAAACTATCTTTATGCTAATGCTGCTCTGTATCTTAGATTATAATTTCTACCAAATTTTAATTGCTGCATTATTCAAAACAGAATTTATCTGTCAATTAATTGTGACAAAGTAAGGAAAATAACTGGCCTATTAATATTTTTAAACAAAAAGTTCTTGCTTTTGCTGTCACAAAAAGACAGCCATTATTATTAAAATTAAGTTTAACAAAGATGTGCTAATGATTAGTTCAGTGAAGCTGAGTCAAGGCAAAAATAAGTAAACTGTGCCTATCTTTATATTCACAATACACAGAAAATATGTTTGTTTAGGAGGCCATCTGTTATTTAAAATGTTTTTATGCAGTACACTATATACACCCCCCAAAAAACAAACAAACAAAAAAACTACACCTAAAACTGAATAGAAAAAGTCAAAATATTCTTTATAAAAAACAGCAGTATTTTAATTAGTGTATTTTCAAGGGGAGATCTACTGGGATTCTCATTTACCCCTCACAAGAATGTCTCCCTGTTTTCCAACCTTTTCTACTTCCCATGAATTCAGGCCACACATTATCTGCCCTGATTCTTTTCTACACTGATGAGTGTGTGTTACAGGTCTCTCTCTGGGCTGCTCCCCAGACTATATGATTTTTTACAGTTCCCAATTACAAGAATTTAGCTACTCAGTTCAGGCTGTAGCTGCTCATGTTCTTAAGCTCTGGTTCAGTCCTTATGTGATGGCCAAGAAGGTAGCTGTCACACTTTCACTCAAACTCAACTTAAACTTTCTGCCTCACAGCTCCTACAATATTCTTCTCCCATTGCTATTTTAAAATTTTGTCCTATGTCACCCCTTCTGCATGAATTTCTCTTTTATTTGGGTGCCAAATTAATTCCTTCAAATTCCTTCTAATGCATTTTTTCCATGAAATCTGAAAAGTTAGCTACAAGATTCTTATACTAATTGTGTTTCAGAACAGCATGCCATTTACTTTTTGAATTACACAGCATGCTTCTTACAGCAGGAAGCAATTACATACTTTCTGCAAGTATGAAAATTATAGTCTTATTGGGTGCATCTACTCTTACAAATTAAGTCGATTTAAGGAGGCTTAAGTCGAATTAAACTACTCCACACCCACACAGGGCTTTCCTTAAGTCGACTTAAGGAAAAGTTATGTCAACTTAACATCTTAATTTAGGTTGACTTAACACTTAAATCAACCTTATTAGGTCGACTTAAGCCAGTGTGGATGGGGATTAGCACCTAAATCCACCTTATTAATTCAACTTAAAGTGTTAAGTCAACTTAAGGTCAAAAAGGGACTAAGTCAACTTTTGTTAAGTCGACTTAATAAGGTCCACTTTAAGCCAACCTCATTAAGTCGACTTAATAAAATTGACTTAACTTTCTAAGTGTAGACATAGCCATTGTGTTTACAAGCCACTTCAGCAAGATGCTGTAATTTATCATGGAGATCTTATATTTAAGTTTGCAGAGTCTACAAGCTCCTTTATTAGGAGGTGCTAGGAAAGTTTATAAATGGTAAGTTCCCAAGACTGGATGGTAGTCAGAGTTCTGAAAAAATTAAATGACTGAACTAATAACAAAAATATTCATTATTATTAAAGATTGTTGGGGGCTGGAGGATAGCAAATATATCCAACTTTTTAAACTACATTAAGTATTGCAGATCACTGTGTCTCACTTCAGTACTACTTAAACTGGCTGAAGATTATTAAGGATAGAGTTTTTTAAAAAGGAAAACACCTAGAACAACAGGATATGACTGGTGGAAAATTATGCCTCTTCAGTCTCTTGGCCAGATTCATTGCACGTATAAATTGACATCACTCCATTGGTGCTATGCTAACATAGACCAACTGAGGAGCTAGTTCTTTGAGAGTGTCAGTAGACAGAAAACTGACTTATTGAAAAAAATTATTTGAACTTTTAACATTCCTCAATCACAAAATGCTATTAAAGAAACTAAGCACTCAACTGGTTGAAAAAGTAAAGTACTGTCATGATGAAAACTAAAAAGAGGTAAGTGGTCTATTGTCAACATGCCAAAAGTTTAAGGCACAATTTATCATCCTCTAGTTTGCTCCAAACATATAATTTTTCAAACGCTATCCATATTAATCTTTTCAGCAAGTTTGAAATAACAACAAAAGGATATGATAGAAATACAAATTAATCAGTGACAAAGACAGTAAACCAGGCACTATTATCTACTCTTACTTATAACAGGAACAAAAGATCATCTAATGAAACTGAAAAACAAATTTACTACCCAAAGAAAATACTTTTTACCTTGTTCATAATTAACCTACAGCATTCACTGCCATAAGAAATCACTGATACCAAGAGCTTGGTAAGATTAAAAATAGGATTAGACAATATGAGGAAAATAAGATCCATAATTACAGTAGGAAGAATACATTTCTTAAGTATTATATAAAACATATGTACTTCAGCATAAGGTAACCTCTAATTGATGTAGGTTAGGAAGGAAAATTTCCTCCTGAGGTTTCTTGCACCTTCTTCAGAAGGATCTGGTACTGCCTACTGCTGGAGACAGAATGACAAATAAATGGACCACTGATCTGCCCTGGCATGGTAAACTCTGATATTTCTTGTTATTAGTGGTCACATGTTGATATTCAATGAAGAAATAATAAAACAATCATAGTAGTATGGGTTGCCATAACATTTCTAGTACTTTTTGCATCTTTTTAGGCTGGAAATATTCTTGACCTTTTTTCAGAACTGCCTAGTCTATGCTAGGGCTCTCATTTCTATTCTCAAATCAGAGGAGAATGGTAAATGGGAGAGATGACTGCATTAGGCAAGGCATTTTCAAGACTGAGCAGAAATAAATTCTTCTAATACTTCTATTTGCTTGGCAAAATTCTAGGATATTCTCATCATATTAGGACAATTTTTCACAACTCCAGCTATAAAGGAGAAGCGTTATAAAGAGACTGGAGGTTACTTTCATGACATCCTAATGAGCATTTTGTGCTATTGTAATGAATACTGTTGGAACAGAGGACAAAGAGCTAAATTCAGAGTCCTCTATCTTTATTTTTCATTAGCCAGATTCTACATAAAAATCATTAAAATGGTTCATTGCTGGAAAGTAAACGGGCAATCTTTTGTTGAAACAGAATATTGCAATAATAAAAGGCATATCAATTATGCTAGAAGTTAACAAACAATTTGCCAGATGCCTGCAGTGATAATGCTTCATGAGTTGGGAGTTCATTTCAATGGTGTAACGCTGTTATTAGTATTAGTATCAGGTTTGAAATTATGGGTAATTCATATCTATTAGTCATGAAAGAAGCCACATGTTTTCTAAATTCTCATCAGGTACACCATTAGCAAGTTTTAAATGAAATCGTTTGATTTAAAACCACAAATAGTTTTCAAAAACATAATTGAGTAGATAGTGAGTTTGGTTTATAGATACTACTATATTATTAAAATTTAAAGCCTTTTAACTCAGATTATTAATATTTTATATATTATTTTAGAAATGCAAGAGCACATAATACAAACAATATGCCACAAGAGTATATCAGCAATATATCCAATGAGACAATGGGATTCTGACTTACAAGACACACAGCTGAATCGTTTAAAAAAAAAAAAAAAGGGAGAGAAATCAAATATATTGCTATTAATGTTCCCTAAGGAGTCTGCATCTTAGATTGCAACAAATGTAATGTAATTAGAGGTGAGAGGAAGAGAAATAGAGTAAGACAGTGACTTTAATATACAGAAGAAAAAAACCTTTGAATATTCAACATGGCAAACATGGGAAAGTTTTAAAAGTGAGAGAAGCCAGACAAAACTAGTATGATGGGTTGCTGGCCCCACCCCGACCTGTTGTAATGGGAATAAAATCCATAGTCCCTGTTTAATGCTGAGGGAATGGAGTTGAATTTACATATAAGCTCCAATTCTGCGGTTTCTCTTTGAAGCTGTGATTTGTTATTCATTTGTTTGAGCACTGCTATTAATAAGTCATCAATGGAGTGCGCAGGGAGATTGAAATTCCCCTGTTGGTTGTTGAATGTTGTGATTTCTTGTTAGTCTTTAAAAGTGCTCTAGGACTCCTTGTTTGTTTGGCTGACCTAGACTAACACAGCTACCCTTTTGGAACTTGGAACAGAATACTCAGTTCTTTGTGAATGAGAGAAGAAATGTCTAATCACTTTACAGTCATCCCTTTTTCTAAACTGCAAGCACTATTGATAGGCTCCAAAAGAAATTCCATTCAGCTATGCTCAATGAGAAGGACAGTGAAATAGACTTTTGAGAGCTGGAAGTGCAAAGTGAGTGAAAAAATTAGGAGCATCCTCAATGCATGTATTCCTTTAAATTTGCCCCATGCATTAACTGATCCAGTTCCTCCAACTCCGATGGTATGATTGAAGTCAGCATTCAAAGAATATCAAAGGGAACTGTGATCAGTTATCCATGAGCTCATTTGGAATTCCATGCAAACTATGTATTACCTTACAAAGCAATTATTTGAATCCTCACCTACCTCAACCCTGTTGATGATCTCCCCATTTACATCCTTGATATCCCCCTAAAGTGAGGACCAATTTCAATAGGTACAGTACAATCAGTAAATAACAGCTTTGCAGCAGAGGGACTGACACTTATGATCACCATTACTGTATGTCTGATTTTTATAATGGAAGACAAGCATAGTACAAACTGGCAAAATGGGACACATCTATCCCATAAATTGATCTTTGTTTTAGATGTACCCACTGCGCATCACTAATGTCTACTGTATAAATCAGGGTATCCCTGAACAATTTAAGTTACTTTTCATAAGATTTAAAAAAAAAAAAAAAAACTTAAATTTTTGTACTGTTGGTTTTTCAAGGAAAATCTTAAATCATAATCGATTTGATCAATCAAAATTTGGTTTTTCATTTTTTGACCAAGATGAACATTATATGAGAAACGTTTCTATTAAAAAGTCTGTTTTCATTGAAAAGTGTTTACGTAGAATATTTTATATTCTCTGTTCAAGAACATTGCCAAGTATGAACATTAGAGTCTTGAGGTTATTTTTTACTCCTTTCCAGAGAACCTAAGACTTCATTTTCAAAACATTAAGGTTCTAGCTTTTTCCAGTCCAGAGGGTCTTCTCAGTGAAAGCTGCGGTTGTTGTTAAATCAATCAATATCCCCAGAAATGTGACTCAGGGATCTTGAGACAAATGTCTAGAATACCCACCCTGAAGTATGCTTTCCATGTTCCCCCATTCCAATGAAAGCTTTGTTGGATCATTGTTGTGCTGCCATTGATTCTCCCTCATATCTGTGCACATCTTCTACCTTTCATAGTGATGAAAGCTGTGGAATGTTAATTAATGATACAGCAAGCAAGCAATAGCAATCTATGCACCAATTTCCAATGTATGGCTGGCTACTCTGCAGCATGCAATGTACTGAAAGAGCCTACCTCATACTCCTATGACTGAGCACTCCT